>WMED01002613.1:9897-23850 GCA_019650415.1 Pipa parva
GGGTGGGTACAATGCAGGGTATAGTGGGGGTCAGGGTGGGTACAGTGCAGGGTATAGTGGAGGTCATGGTGGGTACAGTGCAGGTTATAGTGAGGGTGTTGTGCATAGTATACTGTGGGCAGGGAAAGACCAGTGCAGAGTATACTGTGAGCAGAGAAAGACCAGTGCAGAGTATACTGTGGGCCGGGAAAGACCAGTGCAGAGTATACTGTGGACAGGGAAAGACTAGTGCAGAGTATACTGTGGGCATGGGGAGGGGGTGTTGCGGGGGGGTCATTGCAGGGGGGTCGTTGAGGGGGGTCATCGCGGGGTGGGGGCGGTCATTGTGGGGGGGTCGCCTAGGGTCAGAGTCAGCTCTGCCTTTATTCCCACTACTCGCTGTGCACTGCCCCTGGCTCCTGTTTCTCCCTCTGTCCCGAACACTTGCAATGTTTCCCCACCTGCACAAGGACGCCCCTCCCACCTCCTCTTACTCTTTTACTGGATGTGATGGCTCTGTGCTGGAACGCATGCTGGCTGCTGCTGGGGAACCTTTATTCCCACTACTCACTGTGCACAGCATACTAGGCTTGTAAGGATCCATGCACGCTGTCTCCGACCCTTCAAGATCTCAGCACCATCCCTCCAGCCTACTCAGGATCTGCGCACCGTCTCCCAAGCCCCTCTGGATTCCCTCAACTTTTCTCAGCTCCCCCTTGCTTTCAAAACTAGCATTACTTGTGTATAAGTCGAGTATTCTATTTTAAATGATTTTTTTTACCTAAATTTCTTGACTTATAAATGAGTATATATGTATATACGTATTTATTTATTTACTATCTCTGTTTTTAAAAATGAGTCAAACTCCTTTCTGTTGGTATAATGTTGGGTTCTTATTTCAATTTTATATGGTACTAGACATTATTCAATTATAATATTATGATCCATGTTTACTGATTAATAAAAATGATATAGATGATAATAATCTAAAAAATGAAACAAAGCAAAGAAATAAAATTGGTATGTGAAAAAAATAATGAAGTAAAACATAACATAAACAGGTTCAAGCATCTAAACTAAACATTACCATATATCATTTTACTCAAAAATGTTGCCTAGAGCAGCGGTCCCCAACCTTTTCTGGATCAGGGACCGGTTTTTCAGTTCCCTGATGCAGAACAGGTTTGATGGCTTGGCAGGAGGGTAAGTGGACCAATGCGTGCTGATGGCAGCATGAAGGTGATACGCTTTTGTGCGTGTGTCACCATCAGGAGGCTAAGTGATGAGGGGCCCACAGACCAGTAGTGGTACAAGGCTCGGCATTTGACCTAGACATTCAGAGATTTGGGACAGAAGAAGCTAGTCTGAGGTAAAAGCATGCCCTTCAGTGTCATAGACTGCGTTCCCTTCAGAACCTGCAATGGTGGCCATGCTTTTCCCTCAGACTACTTCCTCTTGTGCATGCATGAGCTCTTTGTACAGGTAAACAAGCAGGGTTCAGTGTCAGTACAAGAAAAAATTGGTTGGGGGTGAAGTATATTGTATGTGGCCCACCAACATCAAATGTGTTCTTTGTGTGGCCCATTTACCTGGCCAATTTTGAGACCCCAGCACAGTAACTTTCTTCTACAGCGATGCAAATGAACTAACAACCAGACATAATTACCTGACATGTTTATTATTATTCTGATAGTTACTCAAACTAGAGGCAACAGTCTGAAAGTGGGGTAAGGAAGACTGACAACCTTTTTCTTCCAGAGAGAGTCAAATATATTGCATAATATTCCAGCAAAATTAAATATGATATATCATATATATAAGGACATCTTAAGAAAATGAACACATAAATTATTCTAGTAGTCAGGTTAAAGAAAATATTTTTTTAATAATGTCATTCTATGTTTCTATTTTATATATGTTATGTATTGCATAATTTTTGGAAACACAGTTTAAATATACTGAAAATAAAAGCATTTGAGGTTATTATTTATTCTTTAGTGTTTCTGTTTTTTTTTTTTTTTTTTTAAGTTTCATCGTCATTAAAACCAGGAAAAATCATTTATGACAGTTATTTGGGTACCAGGGCATGAGCTGATCTATTCCCCAACAATTTGTAGACTTGAATGATTTATAGACTGAATAGAAAATGAACAGCCATGTCCCCTGTTATCTCATTTTCAGATTCTATCGTACACTAAATTTCATATTTATGTAGAATAGGTTAAAAAAAGTTCAGACGCTCTTTTTCTAATTTATGTAGAACACAAAATAAAGGAGTCAGCGAAGGAAGAAGGAAATGTTTAGCTTTCAGTATCAATGTAGAAAACAAAGTCACTGTGAAAGATTTCAGTTTTGGATTCACAGCTAATTGGACAGTCACTTTGAAGGTTTAGTTATGCCCTTTTCCTTAGTGTAAAAAATGGTTGAGGATTAAAATTCAGACTTGTTTGTTCCAGAAGCTGTTTGATGATCCTGGATTTGAGGCTTGCCAGCAAGGTTATATTGTACCCAGCAGAGATCAAAACATTCATGAGAAGTTTGATACCAGATAAAAAAAAAAGAACATTCATGTACAAATTAAACTTGCCAGGTATACAGCCCTGTCAAATGTCACAGACGATTGAGAATCACTTTTCTTTCTCAGCATTAGTTCTTGCAAATTGTATATATGTCGGCAAATTTTTAAAGGAGAAGCAAAAGCAGAACACCGTACTTTATTTCAATATTTGCCCTCAAATAAACATTGCTGTTTTGTAATTTTTTTTTTTGCTTTTATCTCTCAAATATTCAGTTTTTTTCCTACAGCCAGTCTCTTTTAGAATAAGTTCACCTTGTTCTTAGCTTGCTATAATTAGCAATAACCACTACATAAACTCATGAGATACAAATGAGATGAAAAATTAGATTATACCATTATTAACATCAGCTTTAAAAATACATATAGAGAAACACTGTAGATAACACTGAAGATTACAATGTAAAACAAATTGTATACATTCCTCCTGTAATCTCTTTTAGAAGGATTTTATTTAGACATGTGAATCCAGTTTAATGTTAGGGTTACACTGGTATATAGGTGCACATTGGTTTTTTTTTTTTAAAAAAACCATTGCAAAAAATCCCCAAAATTTTGCAAAAAATCCCCAAAATTTTGCAAAAAATCCCCAAAATTTTGCAAAAAAAAATTGAAAGTAATAAACATACGCCAGAATGCTCCATGTTGCATTTTTTGTATGTGTATCGATGCAAATAACATGACCGGATTAGTAGCCATAGGAATTGAACAATAGTGGTCACACATGGAAGAAAAATGCATGCGTAAGTCCTATTATTACTCATATATAAATCATGTCCCAAAAATACATCGGTATAAATGCGCCGGCATATTTTCACAATGTTTAGTCAACCAGCGGCAGTTGCACTGAACATTTAAATTAGCACAGCCATAAAATTTGATAAAGAAGTGTTTCATTAATACTTTATTAAAGGGACACCAGACCCCCCCCCCCCCAATTATCTTCAATGTTCATAATATATGTATTTGAAATCTGATGTCCATGTGGATCACCGTAAGAGCTTAGTGACAATGCAATACAATTATTTGTGTTACTAAAACAAATATATATCTGTAACATAAATTCAGTTAGAGTATACAGTAGATATTTTATTACTCCAGGACAGTTGACATACAGGAGTTAATTTGCTCACATTTGATTTGAATTTACATTGTGTCTGTTCAGTCAAATGAAGGTGCAATGAGCATTCTAAGCTGTGAACGTAAAGTTGTAAAAGAGGTTTATCAAAATGCTGCTAATACCTTTACATACATAATATATAACTCAGCATAAACATGTATTTATATATTTTACATATTCATTCAGAAAAAGATATTGAAGTGCACCTTTAAAGATGTTTTAGAACATGAAATAAATGTAGTTAAAAATGTTAAATGATAGTAAAATAGTGCTAAGTGAAACCAGGCTGCCTGTAGCAATCACTGATATTGACATTTCTCCTTATCTGTATTTTCTACTCTATGTTGACTATGGGCAGAGAGACTGGGTTCCAGTTTTTTAAGAATGACATAAAAAAAATGGAAAACTATTTGTTTTTTTTTCTTTACATGTGTTTGCTTTGCAGTTCCCTTCATAAGGCTGTTTACAAAGATGTGATGACCTCACATATTTTCTTTCCCCATATACTACACATCTGCACAGGAAAATATACGCGGTAAATATTTGTTTATCACTTGTAGATGGGATTTGAGAAACATTACTAAAAATCATTTGTAATTCTTTAGGTCAGATGTCAGGGTATGCACCTGCTTTATAGTAATATGATTACAAGGTACAATTTTTAAACATTAGAAAGCAACTTTAGCAAATAAATAAAAATCCATGCTACTAAGATATATACTAAGGCTAGGTTCACACGAGCGTATTATGCACTGAAAAAAAAAACTATGACTCAATGCAAGCCAATGGTACTTACCTAGTTCTGGTCACACTAGTGTATGATGCACATACACTGGGTCTGTAATGCTGTGTGTCACATTTTGGCCCAGGTATTATACACTGCGCTCAAAATGCGACCATATAGGATGTGATGTGAACGCTGAGGGAGCGTTCACACTGTCGCTGGTAAGTTCAAAAGAAAAATATGCTTGGCATATTTTTCTTTTCTTTTTTTCACACTGGTGTATTATGTGCTGAGCATAAAACACTCGTATGAACCTAGCCTAAGACATATGTATCCCTTAGTTCTGTCAAGTGGCTATTAGCACAGCTGGAGATAAGGAAACCATTGTTACCAAAACCATGGAACCTTTGAAATATGTAAGTATCCATGGTTACCAGAAGTGAAACAAATCCAGGAGAGTGATGTCTTTGAAAGGATTGCAATTTTCAAAGAATTATTTAAATAGATTGCAAGCTCTGAAAACGACCCTCTGACCATTTTGTTTTTCTGATGGGTTGTATTTGTTGCATTGTTTTTAAATGTCAGCATTTTATGAATAACTCATGATATCTAACAATAATAATAGTTATATATGGTAGTTGCAGGTATTCTTATATACATCCAAGGATTTTTTTCTCCAAGCAACCAATCAATTAATTAAGCTTCTTTTTTTAATTTGAAAAATTGATTCTGGGGTGGGAGGGACCTCCTAATAAGGATATAAATGGGGATTTTTAATTACTGTGCCCCGTGGAGGAAATGATATACTCCATTTATTTGTGGTGAATGAATAATGCTCCATTCATAGCAAACTCTTTTAGGCCTACTGAAATAAGAAGGTGATGCAAAACTGCAACAATAAAAATGACATTTGTTTAAATACAGTTTTCCTGTTAAAAGTAAGACTCATTTACATTTTTCTAGATGGACTCATTTTCTCTATTTGTCTCCTAAGATGAAATAAAAGTGCACTAATGTCAAAAGCTGAAAATTCTTCACATGTACTATAGGCTATTATACAAGTGACGGGACATATTTATAAATAAAGGAATTATCTGGTCAATATTGACAAAAATTAGCGGTACAGTTATTAGAACAACCCCTGATTGGCAGTGAGAAGTACCAGGAATCACAAAGACTTTAAAGACGGCAATTATCATGCCCAAACTGTCATCAAATCAAATGCAATAGCTAACGTTCTGTTGAAAAATAATAGCACAAGGTGGCTATTTCTAAAACAAATCAAATATGTTTCCAAGGAACGTAATATCTGCGGTTCCAATACAAACTGTAATTGTTTTATTTCGCTTTATAGTGTTACTTTTCCTTTAACAGATGAAATAGAAAATATCTGCGCTCTATAATATGTATAAATAACCCTTTCAGCTATTAGAAAACAGAGTAATAATGTCTTATTCATTTACGCAGTATTATACAGACAAAAATTCCGTGGCTGTTGCCTGCTTTTTATTTTTTTCCCACATTTTTTTGTACTAAGAACAGCTGCTTGTCTTCTTTTCTAACCCCCCTTGTCAAAAAAGAAAGAAGAAAAACTTTTTCATTTAATCAGCCTGCCTAATACAGAAATCTTTCCATATGGTCTCTATTTTTTAGGAAAGCTATTAGCTACTGAAGTATGTATTACTGTGTGTTCTAATGTAATTTATTCTTTGATCATCTATAATGCTTAGAATGAAAATGACAGGCGCTTCTTTTCTTATTCTACAATTTTTTTTTTCATTCTAATTAAACATAAAACAAAAAATACCATTTTTTTTTCCCTTGATAATCTGTGCAACAGAAGTACTTAGGATACATTACTTTCCTAAAAAAGAATTCTTAATTATATTTTTGAAACATTTCCTTTAATTCAAAGAAAAGTGCCTTATAAAGAATGTTGAGAAATATTTAATAACTATGACAGGTTTGACTTGAAAGGTGGCTTCTTCAAGTTCAAGAACAACTAATATCTCAACAGAACGCAGTGAAATTAATTACAAGCATGTCTTATTATTGAAAAGGAAAAGAATGAGATTTTTTAGAACAAATTACAGTTTACATGATTCTGATCTTTAATGATATAACCCTTTCCTATTCTGTCATGCAGAAAAATCCTTCATGTTGTAAACTACTGAAGACCATTAGTAGTCATAGGGGAAAATAGTGCTAATAAAAATAGCAAACTTCTCACAAAATACATTTTTTAAACACAATCTAATTTCTTGATGACGTACCTGGTGGTAGAGTGACTATATTCTAATGCTCTGACTATATATTCTAGTGCTATGGTATGTTCCTAACATACCATGCATGGCCATGTGCACGATCCTAATATTGCTCCTGTGCAATGAAGAAACAAGAGGTGGAATGAAGATTATGGAGGTTATTCACCATAGTGCAAAGTGAGCTCCGGATCCTTTGGCTCACTTCGTACATACTGTTATGCACTTTCTGATGTCCTGCACGCGGACATCAGCGAGCGCATAACAGCATGTGCAAAGTGATGCGAAGGATCCGGAGCTCACTTCGTACATTGCGGAATTACCTCCTTAGAGTGCAAATAATAAGAATAGCAACAAAACAATACCTAAAGATACAGCTGGACTGGCTCTGTCATTTAACACTTTGTGACAGGATTATTTTGCAGAATTCCAACACAGTAAGATAAGATAACACAGGACAAGACAGTAAATTGTACATGCAGTTCTGTGGAGAAGGGGCTGTTAATACATTTGGTGGGTAATTCAGCATAGTGTGAACTTACCTCCCGATCCTTCGCATCAGCTCGCAGAAACTGTTACTCGCTCGCTGATGTCCGCCAAGCGGACATCAGCGAACGCTTTAAAGGTATTACAGTCTCGGCGAGACCATTCGAGTCTCCTTGCAAGACTGGAATACCTTTAAAGTGTTCGCTGATATCCACGTGTAGGACATCAGCGAGCGCGTAAGAGTCTCTGCGAGCTGATGAGAAGGATCGGGAGATAAATTCGCACTATGGTTATATTGATGCATTGTGATTAAATGACAAAATCAACTTTAAATAATTTGACAAAATTATTCCTACTTTAGTCAGCTAAAACTAAAGCTACTGAATATGATTGGCATTCTTTCTACTGTGGTTTATTTTTAGCAATCAAAAAGCTAACAAAAAGTAAAATTGCTTTGTTGATAACAGTAGCTTTCAAAACTGAGAATGGTCATATCAGATGTTAAGAGAATGAATAATCTAGTGTACAGCAAGATATGGAATAAATAGAATTCTCAATAGTTAAGGTTTTTACAGGTAAAGTGTGTGAAATAGACCTTGTAGCAATTTATTATCTCTTACTTTGTGACATGTACTTAGATTAACTACACAATATTGCTTTTGTCCTTCCAAATACTAGAATCTTAGCAAATTATCTTTATCCAAAGGTACTATTTAACCTGATGCTTTAGGTTTTTCAGTGCTAAAGGATCAAACTGATCCCATTGTCTGCTAAAAGCTAGACATTAATTATCTTTATGGTCAATGCCTCTGAATTTTTAATAGCTACAAACTGTTTTCAAATGTTCCAAAGCTTGGCATAGAAAAAAAATTATTTTACAAAGAGCAACTGTATTTTCATTTTATCCTTGTGAACAAAGCAAGTTCACATCCGAATTAGTCCAGTATGGAGACAGCAGTGCAACTTCTCTACTTTTATGTCATCTCCTTTGGCCACTATCTTCTATCTTACTTCAGCCTCATGTTGCCTTGATTTATTATCAGTATTGTCTTATAGTTTTATAGATCGCTGTCTGTGTAGGGATATTAGTTGACTGCTATGAATATGCATTAGATATAAAAATACACATATTACACCATTACTGTTTAATCAAATAAAAGTTAACAGATAAAAACAATCATGCTAAAAATGGGTCCATACGGAACAGGCAAAAAAAGGGGGCATGCTGGAAAAGTTGGTGCGGTCATGCCAAGGGAATCTGCTACGACTAAAATATCTCATCTGCACTATCTATATTAGAATCCCTTAAATATTGATAAAGACAAAACCATGGATAGGCCTGATAAATGACAGATCTCCACTGGGACCCACAATTTCCCCTGGAATTATCATATAGTTTTTTTTTATTGCTTATAAACTAGGATTTGAGGTATTCTTAAAGGGGAACTATAGTCCAATTACATATGCAGTACTATACTGTATATGCAGTACTATACCTTAGTGAGAATCGTTTCTCCCCACTAGATGTGTAAGAAATCAACCTGCTTCAAATGAAACAACACTGGAAAACTCCCACACCAAGAAATGTGTGTGTGACATGTACTACTGGCCAGTTTTCCATGAAAGGGTACCCTCCATTGGACATTGTTGCCCTACTTACTACTTAATGCTTGCGCAAAAGTAATCTTTCCTGAGCCCAAGTCTCTGTAATCTCCTGCATTCCAGGAATGTAAAGAAAGTATGGCTAATGAAGCTAAAAGGTCAGCACACTGCTTAACCAATAGCAGTCAGGCAGCATTTCCTTCTCGTGTTTACCAGTTATATTACACAAATTTCCTGTTGTGGGAGTTTTTAAATGCTGCCTAATAAATTACCCTGCTTCAAATGAAACATCCACTGAGGAGAAACGCTTCTCACTAAGGCAGTGGTTCTCAACCTGTGGGTCACGACCCCGGCGGGGGTCATAAGGCCATCCCACGGGGTCGAGAACTGCTACGGCACCCAGAAGCGTCTGTAGGATCCCTTCTTATAAGGGTTCCAGCGGGGTGACATCGGCCGAAAACGTCACCACGTGACGCGCGTGTGTGATGACATTTCGGCCGAACATCACCACGTGACGCGCGTACGTGATGACGTTCGGCCAAAACTTCATCACACGCGGCATGGTGACGTCAGCGCCGGGGGTCGCCACCCACAAAAGGTTGAGAACCGCTTCACTAAGGTATAGTACTGCACATGTAAAGATGTAATTTGACTATAGTTCTTCTTAAAAAAAAGAAACTTCCCTCTTGGGAGGAAGGATTCTTTTTTGTGCATGTGATAGCAATGTCCTGAGATCAAGAGCTATTGGGATAAAATTTAATGACTGTCAATGTACAACTGGAACTAGATAAAGCCTAGGAATCACCATATGTACTTTTACATAACACCAGTAAGAACCTCAGAGCATGTGCATAAGTAATTGTCACGCCCATTTTCAATGCAGTTGAACTACTGCTGGAAAAGAACTGAAAAATGCAGAATCCTTTAACAATTAGAACAATGAGTATATAAAGTTATGAAAATAACACAATTTGAAAATATGATCTTACTTTATTGAAGAAGTCAAAAATATTAAATGAACATGGTTTTCTTTTTAAAAGTTATTTGAATTAAACCTTGGAATGTAAGGGTTGAAGCCATGTAGAGTGCTTCACTTTAATAGGATGCATTTGAGGGCTGAGGGGCTAAGTGCTGCATTTAAACATTTTTGCTGTAGGCAATCTTTTCTTGCAATATTGAGCACACATCATTGGGAAGAAGCAGAACTCATTATCTGGCAGGGTCAAGGTTATATATATAGATATATAAACAAATTCAAACTGATTGGTCTTAGTGCGTCCAAAGCTTCATATAAGTTCATATAACCTTGAACCTTTTGGTCATAAGCAGAGAATGTTCATTATAGTAAGAAAACCTTTTTCCCCTCCTGGGAAATTTCCTGTTGATGCCCATAATTATGACAACAAATATAAACGACATTACATTTAGAGATGAACAAAATTTTCTCTTTTTGTTTCTTGGGACAGTTTGTAAGACTGTGATTATTCATCTCTGAACAGAATTTCTGGAAATTTCAGAGCTTGAAAAAGAAAATTCAAAGCAAACCATATGACATAAAATGAAAAATCATAAGAAAAAAATATCAGCTCCCTAAATTTAGGATGCATGAAAGCATGAACAGCAAAGTCAATATAAACCCTAGGTAGAATTCTCTTTATATTACAAAGCGTATGGCAAATTGGAATTATTTCCACAAAGCAGAATGGTTTTGACAATAGTCGACACCATATACAAATTCAAGTACAAAGTAAAAATGTTACTTTACAACCAGAAAATTGAAAAAAATGTCTTCCACCTTGATGAACAGGGAGTTTAATGGGTTCCATTCCCTCTCAAAACAACTGGAATTTGTATCGAGTCTTAAAATAAACTATGTATCCAAAATGAAAGAAAAAATGCCATGTATATTTTTTTTCTATGTTGTCCAATGGTACATTTTTCAATATTTCCCACTACATTTCAGGAATTGGTTGGCCATTTTCAGTTTTTTATTCACATTTGTTCTGCACCAGCAAACAATAGATATGCCACAATTTCACCTGCCTATTTCCTTCAGAATAATTATCTGAATTGTATCCACCCACGCACACACACACTTGCACCCACACAGCTACCACCTACAATGCACATTTCAGTATGTATTCAAAGTAATATGAATGTTCTCTTGGGAAACAAATTTGAAATTTAATAAAATCGAAAAGACCGATCTCGGTCTTTTCGAGTTTATTCCGCGAGATTATCCCTCGAGTTTATTTTGCGAGTTTATCTGTTGTTTTTTTATCACATTTTTTGATGAAAAGGTAGACAACCTACTGTAAAGTATGGCTGCCCTTTTCATCTAAAATTCCTATTAAAAAACTTGATGGATAAACTCGCAGCATAATCTCACGAGATAAACTCAAGGGAAAATCTTTTAGGATAATCTTGCTAGATAAACTCGAAAAGACCGATCTCGGTAATTTTGAGTTTATTAAATTTCACCCAATATTGTGTTTATTTTTTAGTGCACTAAAGAATTCTTGAAAGAAATTACATATGATAAAGATCTATCTATCTATCTATCTATCTATCTATCTATCTATCTATCTATCTATCTATCTGTATCTATCTATCTATCTATCTATCTATCTATCTATCTATCTATCTATCTATCTTTCTGTATCTATCTATTTATCTAACTGTATCTATGATAGGTGCACTTTAAATATTAGCCATATGTGAGTAGTTGAGCTAAAAGTTTTAGAAAGAGCAGTGAGGGACCTCTACATTTGGTCTAAGACAACTAAGAATGGCCTCGCATTGCTTTTGCCAAATTCCAGTCATATTTTCAGAACAATTTAAATGCATGTAATGTAATAGGAAAGAAGCAGAATTAGCAGATAGCTTAGACCACTTTGAATTTATTGGCATAACTATGACATGTTTTGGCCACAGACTTTTTATCATATAAACATGTCAAGTGCAACACAGAGCTTTATACAGGTAACTAGCTCCTTCACCACATTGGACTGAAATAAGACTTGATTTCTTGCTGAAAGATACACTAATTACAGTGTGGGGAGGGGGACATGTTACCTATTTAAGAGCTCCTTCAATCACAGTCCCCCACATTGGAATGAAATTAGACTTGATCTCTTACTGAAAGATAAACATATCACAACATGGACTTGTCACCTATATAAGGCTCTGTGTTACACTTGATCTACTCTATATCAAGCTAGTGAGAGCAGGAGACAGCATTGGAGCACAAAATACCTACTGGTAAGTATTCCCCCACCTCTTAAAAATCAACCCTAGAAGCAATGAGCCTTTCCTTTAAGGTTACCAGATTAATAAAATAAAGTCAAGAATTTTGCTTTTAGCTAGGTTCCTGGGATTTCACTGTACTATAATCAATTGTATCTGAAAATTAGTATACTGCATGTCAGAAAATTACATCTTTACTTTCATCCAGAATTTGTAATCTTGTTTTACATCCAATCAATGCCCTTTCCTAAATTGTAGCTATTCAAATGAAAATCTTATTTATAATACCAGTACCTAGAAAATGTACCTGCAACATCAAATAATAACTGGTACAGTATAGTGTGAGCAAGTCCTTAAAAAAAATCTGTGGATAATAACACTTACCAGAAACTCTTTCTTTCAACTGGACTGACCAGAGGAATCCTGAAGTGTTATTTCTGTTTTTGTCTGTTCACTTCACTTCATTAGCATAAACTAAAGGGTGTGGATTATAATTTGTATATTGTTTTAATGGCTAATTTGAATTAGAATTGATTTTGTGTAAGTCATATTTGTCTCGCTGCCATAAAACGCAGAACTAAAACGATTTTTCTAACCCACTTTTGATGCATCGGACGGATGCAGATCAAATTGTTATTAAAACTATAAAGTAGAACATGAAGAATATGTTCCCGTAAATAGCGTTACCTGGATTGGTCAACAGAGGAGGCTTCAGTACTGAATGACTAAAATCCATTCCTGAAAGCTAATTAGACTGAAATGTAAAGTCTCCATAAAACATTAATTAAGCTATAAAAAACCTTTTGGAAAGCAATCACGTGTTAGTGATAAGATAAAGAAAACACACAACAGATGGAACCGATGGCTAAAAAGAATGGAAGTGGGTTATAATAACACCAGGAATTGAAATTACAATTTCAAACTTCTGCCTGCTCCCCCACAACAGTATTAGTGCAGTGAGGGATGTAAAACACGCCACCAATGAAGGAATATAGATGTGCAGGTATGGAAAAACCAACAATACAACAGGAATTGTCAAGCTTTTTGAGGAGGTGCACATGTATATGAGGGATAACTGTGTCAATGGAAGTAAAAACAATACATTTGAGAAGATATAATGGTGCATGGTGATATACAAGAGGGCAGATGATAGTTAATAAATATTAGAATTTAAAGAGAGAGGAGGGGAAAATAGCAGAGTAAGAATGGGAAAGGAGATAGATCAAAAGATGATGCATGAGCCAAGTGTACAGCTTCACACCAACTAGTTGGACACAATATTTCATGCTGTCATGTCAACATTAATGTAGGAGGATTAATGCACGTCACCTGCTCCTCACCTTTTTAATGCATGGATGAAAAAGTTGTGTGTATAGTTATCATATAGCTTGCAAATAAATGCACACCCCTCAATATTTTAAAATATTTTATGTTAAGCATGGAACTCCTGCTCACCCAAGTCCTTTAAAACAATCTTTGTGTTTAGAAGGTTTACAGTGTTCTTGCATGATTTAACTAATTTCAGTTAACTTGCTTGACTTAGCACAGTTTTAACAACATAGAATTTCTCTTTCTTGGAATATTCTCCTTGTTAGATATATGGGAATTGTTAGCATTGTCTAAACAGGAAAAGCACCTACTTGACATTTCTAAATGGCTGCAGTCTAATCAGGCAATATGTGTAATTTAACTTGGGAATGAGTTTCATGAAATATATGTAGAAGAGATTAACCAGTACCAGCAAATATCATAGATACAAGAAGCACAGAACTGCTTACAGTGCATTTACTAATTTCCCAATTGCATTTTTGCACATTTTTCTTTGTAGTTAGTGCATAAATATAGCATATTTCATGTAACAAAAGTTTGTTAAGAGGAATGCAGACATCACTGTTCCTTTTAATACAGGGATGGCGAACCTATGGCACGCGTGCCAGAGAGGGCACGCAGAGCCCTCTCT
>WMED01002614.1:7654-23850 GCA_019650415.1 Pipa parva
TTTTTTTTTTTTTTGTTGTTATTCAAGTAGAGCATAATAATATCAATTTTTAGTTTCCTAGCTGGGCACTAAAATAAGATGGTGGAGCTTACTTACCTTGGCTATTAGAAACCACTTTGGTACCTTCAGTCTTGCAAAATTACAACATTTTTTTTTTGTCTCCGATCGACTTATTAAACAATACCAAATATTTCCATTTCTACCCCCAAGGCTGCTCAGCTTTGTATGTGAATATTCCTTTTTTGCAAATCTGCATGCATATGTAAATTTTAATTTTACTTGCCCTTAGAATAGCTAATCTGCAGATTGTCCTTAGATAACTATAACGACCGTGCCACTGGTGACCAGATATAGATAGTTTTGCTAATTCTATGGAGATGTTTCTAGGCTAGGGTGACCACTAACCAACCAAACAAATATATTCTAAAGCTTTCCGGAATGTGGTGTTAAAATTACAACTTTATTCCTAGGTGCCAACCCCTGTGAACATTTTGGACGCTGTGTTAACACCCAGGGTTCTTTCCAGTGTCAGTGTGGGCGCGGATACACAGGTCCACGCTGCGAGACAGACGTCAATGAGTGCCTGTCCACCCCGTGTCAGAATGACGCTACTTGTTTGGATCGAATTGGGGAATTCACCTGTATTTGCATGGCTGGTAAAGATATTTACTCTTATTCTATGAGGAATGACCATTTCTGTATTCACACTACTGTGGGGAATAGGTTTTTTTAGTTAAAGTGCACCGATCACCTCAAAACTCTAATACTAATTTATTTTGGACTAATGAAATAAATGTTTTTGTAAATATATATGTATTTTAAAAATTTTTACCTTTTTACAGCGTTTCTCTCTGTCATCTTCCCTGTCAGCCTAACCTTTTTTTTCCCCTTGTTGGGTGGGGCTAAATGATGATTGACATTATAGCAATCAAATCCCTTAAATCATGATGTAGCAGGGATCTGATTGGAGGAGCTATAATGTCAATCATTTAGCCCCGCCCAATTCAAATTGGGAAAGAAAAGTCAGGCTGACAGGGAAGATGACAGAGAGAAACTCTGTATAAAGGCACATTTTTTAAAAATACAAATATATTTACAAAAACATTTATTACATTAGTAGAACCTAATATAGTATTCATTTTGAGGTGACAGGTGCACTTTAAGTGGCTTGGAGAAATTTTGCAGAGATATTAGCATTGAGCTATACAGAGGTTTTACCATCATATTGAAAGTCATTTTTTAATTTTTTACTCTGAAAGGTTGTTTTCGACCCTACATAAATGAGCAGAAACGTTCTATAAATATCTCCCAAAGTATTAGTGATCAGACACTCTGAAATGGGACGAAGGGAAACTGTGTCCCCCCCCCGAAATGTGTTTAGCTGCCACCAAATATCTGATAAAAAGGTAAATCACCCATTAAACTTTTTTGGTGTGTGCAGCCCTGTTTTTTTTTTTTTTATTGCTTAATCGTAGATGTAGCCTATGCCAGATTAGTGACTAAAAAGACACATGCTGTTGCCTGCATAGCTTCACTCGGAAGATAATCATTGATTGCAACATTTTTGCTTCATTTAAATGGGCTGCTGGCAAAAGCAATATTAAAATAAGAATGATCTCCTCTCATTGACAACAATATTGTCATTGTCGCAAGTAAAAATAATAAATGTCACTGTAATGGTGATGATAGTTTTTACGTAGAAATCCCCCCACTCCAGTACATCATTTCCAAGTTTTTTTGATACGGCATTGTGCAGAAAAATGAAGTGTGTGGAGGTAATATTATTCCGTTTCTAACCCCCGTTCAGGATTCACTGGAACCTTCTGCGAAATGAATATCAATGAGTGTGAGAGCAGCCCATGTGTAAACGGAGGAGTCTGTAAGGATGTGGTTAATGGATTCACTTGCAGCTGTCCATCCGGTGAGCAGTAGACTAAATCTAACCCACAATGTTGATGATCTACTAGAATTTAAATTAAAATCCCAGGTGAAAATGTTTCTGATTTTGCTAACGCTTTGGATATGACTTTTCACTCTCTGGCAGGTTTTACTGGCTCTATGTGTCAGATTGATATAGATGAATGCGCTAGTACCCCATGCAAGAATGGAGCCAAGTGTGTGGATAGACCCAACGGGTACGAGTGTCGATGTGCGGAGGGTGAGTTTCGTGCTGAAGGTTATCTAACTGAGGGTAACCTTATACCTTGGGTCTATCTCTGATGTTGTATCCTGTTCTTTCTCACGCTCTCTGGATGTTTCTTACTATGCTTAGGGAGGTAAGTTTGGGACTGTCTCTCAGTACTCCCCTCTGCCCTTTCCTCCTCTTACCTTGCTGCTGCTTTTGGTCTCTCCCTACAGTGCTTCTTACCTTGTCCTGCTGCTGTCTTTGCGTTAACTGTTGCTAAAACTCCCCTCCTGCACTGCCATCGCTTACAATGAACTGCTTCCCTTGCCTGCCTGAAAAAACGGTTTGGTCATCTGCTCATTTAACTTCTAATCTTTTTCTTTTTTTTTCATTTTCTTTTTTTATTTAATAGGCTTTGAGGGTCCCCTGTGTGAACGGAATATTGACGACTGCTCCCCTGACCCTTGTCACCATGGAAAGTGTCGGGACGGAATCGCCAGCTTCACCTGCACGTGTGACGCAGGATACACTGGCTATCGGTGTGAAAATCAAATAAATGAATGCCACAGCAACCCGTGCATGCACGGGGGAAAATGCATTGACCTCGTCAATAAGTACCTGTGCTACTGTCAACTGGGAACCTCTGGTGAATAACACTTTTGTTTAAATACACACCTGGGGAGGTCTTCAAGCATGAAGTTGCATGATTTAGATAGCTTTCTGCATGAAACTTATTTAGGTACCGGTAAATATTTCAAGGGTTCTGCTGTAGGAAAGTGGCCCAATAGCAGTTCCGATTGCATTAGTAACTTGAGTTTTGTTTAAATGTTTTTTGCAAGCAAGTCTAAGGAAAACTATACTAAAGAATTATGGTCATGTTGCTAAGACGAGTTCCAGTTCTACTATATCAGTGAATGCTAACCTATGACACGCCAAGAGATTTTTGTTGACGCGTCATGGCGCCTTTCGTAACGTGCTCTCAGTATTCAAAAAAATATGGCATATTTTTTATTCTTGAAGTGACACACCACCCGAGTTATACTCGTTATTTTGACACACCCAAGCTCAAAAGGTTGCCCGTCACTCTACTATGTCATACATGGTCTAATTATGATGAGAAGATGTGGAAAGCATGTTTGGCTTTGCCAGGCCACAACTGCTTGTAGTAAACTTCATTTAATGTTTTTTATAGTACAGCTTCAGTATCTGGTCATAGACATGGGCCGGATGTGGGAATTGAAATACTTTTAGCTTTTATATTATTATAATTATTAGTTATTAATTAGCAATTAATTTTTTTAATTAGCAATTTTTTTTTTAATAACCATGACTTTCAAGTTCAGCTTGGTTGCTCTGATTCTTTGCGCTGATTTAAGATTTAAAAAAAAAAATTTCAGAAGGTTTAATCAAAATTTCTATTTCTGCATCCACCTTTCCCATTTTTACCTGCTTAGCTTTTTACTGGTTTTAAACATGTGATGTGTTGCACGGCTCTGTAGCAGCATATTTTACAAACTAAGGTTATTTTACATACTAAGGTTAAAACAAGACCGTCCAACTTTAGCTATTGTTGAACTACAACAACTGGATTCCAGGAACAGACAAGGCACTTGGGAACTAGGAAATTTAGAATCCTTATTCCCACCAAAAATAGCACATAGGGCAGTGTACCTCTATGTTTCTGTTCCGCATATGCGCAATGACTAGAACTTTTGTAGCAAAGGTCTGTTGCATATTGGTCAGGTTTAACAGTTAGGGGGATGAGGAGCTGACCAAAAATCCCCCCAGAGTTCTTTACTTACTCAACAAAAATGGACCAATTAATCTTCCTTTTTTTTCTCCTAGGATGCATTGAAAGCCCTATATAATTAACTCATCCCCACCCCCAGTGTAGTGCCTCATCTCCCAGGCTCGATAAATAATAAGTAATGAGAAGGAAGTGAACTTGAAAGGAGACTATGAATATATAAATCTCCTATCCTCCTATTTGCTTGGCAAAGGGAAAGAATTATTGATTTTTTTCTTCTTTGGTAAAGGCCAAGTAGCTGCTAATTACGGTGTAAATAGTAATAAATGAATTAATAGATTAACTAATGAGTTAAACAAAACTATTCCCAGATCTTGGCCTGTACTGAAAGCTTTATAGAAACTTAGAGAAATAAGCCCCAGTAAATGTGTGTGTGTGTGTGTGTGTGTGTGTGTGTGTTTTTTAAGGCATTCTGGGAAAATATAATCTAGTTTTTCCATTAATTCTTTACTCGGTGTCACAATTACAATTTTTGACCTATTCATTTCACGTTACAATAGATGCACTGGTCTCAGCAATAGACAAAATGCCGCAACAAAAATCCTCCGATCATTAAATGAAGTAAATGACTGCAGAGAAAGAGGAAGAAACTTCATTTATCTTGCTGGAGATTCTGGTTTTTTATTTTATTTTGCCTCTGCAATGTAGTGTTCAGTTTCTGCAACAGAACAGATATAAGCAGGAGACTTGGAGATGTAGGAAAACATTAGATATTTTAGCAAAATATCTAAAGGATCTAAAATAAGATTTTTAATAAATAATAATGAATAAATAATTCTGCTCTAACCCATAAAGGTAGACAATCCCCCTTCCAGCACATATTTGCCACCGTTCCTCTATAAGATTTGGCCGGTTTGGCTTAAAAGAGCAGTAACACCAAAAATTGAAAATGCCTTAAATGCATTGACACTTACTATATGTTTAATCCGCTTTCAAAAATTCTTTATTTAAACTACAGGACTGGATGAGGTCTGATTTATTTGCATTAACAGCAAAGCATTATTAGTGGTGCTGGACCAGTAACCCTAGAAAACAACAACAAAAAATATCACGCTTAAATTGACATGGCAGACTTCTGAAACTTAGATTTAAATCTGAAATAACGAATTTGATTGCTCTTTGTCCGTTTTTAGCTTTACTGATAGCAGCCATTTTGTACGCGTTGGTTAATAAACTGAAGCCATTCCCATTGTTTTCTATGTTACTTTAGATAATTCGTGAAGTGTTGCAGAAAGCCCAATTTTGAACTTAAATATCATCCTTTATAGACACAATATAATAACAATAAATGCATTTGAAGTACAGTATTTTAATTTTTTTGGTGTCAATGTCCTTTAAAACATTAGAGTTGCTTTAGTCAAGCTGAGCTTCAAATTATTCCGTACAACCGTCCCCCTAGTGGCCATGAACAGATGAAGATATTGCTTCTGTTGTTTTCTAAGTAGACCATAGTGACAAACACCCAGAAAGTTCCTTGCATATTAAAAGCTATGCCCGTATCCCCTTTTATCTATTTAAGGGAGATTTGAACTGTTAAAACAACCCCCTTTGATGAACAGGGTATGCTTTTACACTGAAGATTTTCTCATTCAGATTCATTCAAGCTTTAACATCCTGGCATTTCCCAGCCTGCTTCCCTCCGATGCTGAGTCTTTATTTAGATGCACTTGCCACATTCCCTTCACCTGTGATTTGTTGCCCTCCTCCCTCTCAGGCTAGTTGTTTTTCAAGAGCTGCGCCCTATCTCAGAATCTCGCTCTACTCCCAGGCACTCCCACAAGGCCTGTGGTGATATAAAGAGCAGCAGTGCATAAAATGCAATCAGTGACATGTTGGAAAGTCAGGTTAACTGTTTATATACAGAATAGTAAACATGTTAAGAGAAGACAATTGTTGCTGTGCATACTGGTCTGTAGCTATTGGCTTGATGGCATTTGCTGTTCTCGCTCTAACAAAAAAAAAAAAAGCATAGGATTTGATGGCGTGTAAACAAGAACTAAAGGCTTGTTTCTTCTAAGGGTGATTCTTAAGGGGGTAGGGGTGGGAATACATACCAGTAGATGCTTTATGGTACAGCACTGCCTCTTGCTCATTTTTAAGTTTTTCAAGCGCTGTGATCCTCTTCATTTCCTGTTCCTGTTTATTTTGGCAAATTGAGGAAGCGCAGTAGCAGTTTTACATCACTCACATCTAGACCTCCAACCCACCACACACTTGACCGAAATCCTCGTGTACGTTCTGCGTACAATAGAATTTTAATAAGAGCTGGACTTGTACATGTAAACTATAACAGATATAATATGCACATATAGTGAGTCTTAACAACTATTTTTATTTTTTTTTCATGGTTCCAGTGACCAAATTAGAACTAGTTACTAGTAAGTAATGCTGGGTGCTATAAAAACTGCTCCATATTTGAAGTGACAGTGAGTGTCAGTCATTTATATTAAAGGTAACATGCAAATAAATACACGTCTTCAAGTTTCTCTAACAGGGAGCGTCGTCTTTGCCCATTGGCCATCACCAGGATTTCCTAGTTTTAAATGCAGTACTTGACCTTGGGCATGACTTGTATAAGTGCAATGGAAATGGGCAAGTTTTAGGAGTGTCTCACATATATATATATGGAATAACATAGGTCTGAATTTTTCTATTGTTTTTTTGCAGGAGTGCACTGTGAATACAATTACGATGATTGCGCCAGTAACCCTTGTGATTATGGAGAGTGCAGAGATGGCATTAACAGATATGACTGCGTCTGCAAACCAGGTTTCACAGGTAAAGACCCACCTTCCCCCCCCAAACTACGTCGACGATGTTCTGAATGTTAGAAGACAAAGGAAGAAATTGTAACATTTATTTTTTGTGGGTGAGGAGCAAGGAGGGTAAGAAAAGAAAAAAAATATATGAAACTTTCAGAGGAGAATAAAGTGAACTGCACCTCTGGGAAGATATGTTTCTGTTGTACATATATTTGTGGACCGTACATGCTTGGTTCTTCTTGTAAACCCTCTCTTTGTTTTCTGTGGCCTTTTTTTTCTTTTTTACAGGTTCACAATGCAATATTGAGGTGTCTCCTTGTGCATCCAATCCATGCCGTGCTGGGGGCATCTGCCAAGTTGTACAGGGTGGCTTTCGATGCCAGTGCCCTGAAGGTGGAGGGACACGTGATTCTTTGTGCAATCCCACACCAGAGCACTGCCCACCAGGCTGCCTTCAAGGAGTTTGCCGCAAACTATCAGAAGGGTAAGTTGTATGTCCATAACTTGTCCTTCAGCCTTCCCCATCTTGTGTCCACTCCACTATTTCCTCTAAGCTCATGTGCATTGTCCTCTCAGATATTCATGTGACTGTAAGCCAGGTTGGACTGGAAGTTTGTGTGATAGAAGGAGCAGTGGTGGCTGCTCCGTGAACCCATGTCAGAATGGAGGAAGTTGTATTGACCGCCAAGGGACACCTGTCTGCAGATGTAGGGATGGATTCCAAGGTACCAAGTGTCAGATCAACATTAACGAGTGCACCTCATCTTCTTGTCTGAATGGAGGCACCTGTGTGGATGGAATTGCAGGGTACAGCTGTCGTTGTACATTGCCATACACAGGTACATAGTGGGATATGAAAGTCATTTCAAAGAAGGGATAGTGGCTGGAAAATGCAGCAGATAAACCAAACCTAGGCTGCTCACTGTAATGCTGCAAGGGAGAAACCCCGTTTTTTATTCCAGAACCAGACCAAACAACATTCGGGGTAGCAAATGCTCCCTTCATTAGGTCTATTGTTACACCTGATGAAGGGAGGTGTTTGACACCCCGAAACATTGTGTGGTCTGGTTCTGCTATAAAAATTAGGTTTTTAACTTGAAGTAATATGGTGAACAGCCTAGGTTTTGTTTATTTGTACCATATGTTTGGGTTGATTGGAACCCTCCTTGACTGGCTCCTGTGAATATCATTTTGAATGTGCCAGGACTCTATTGTGTGGTAAATGCAACAGACATATAAAGAAATATTTTCCTGTTTATGGGGGAATGTCCATGAGTGCCATATTCTGGCACTGAATTTTTGTGTAAAACCAGTATGTCACACATGTATGTCTTGAGCGACCTCAGCATTATCATGTGAATTCATTCACTAGGGTAATCTTTACAGAGATGTAGTAACCCATAGCAACCAATCAGCAGTTATCGCTCTCTGGTAAAAGGAAGCAAGAATAATACAAGACAACTTCTGATTGGTTGCTGTAGGTTACTAGACCTCTGAAAAGTTTGCCCCATCGATGAATTCTCTTGTATAACATCTATGTACCACTTTACTGAAAAAAGTCACGAGACACATAAAATGCCATTGTGTCCACTGCCTTAAAGTTAGCATTAGAAATTTTAACTGCATAAAATAAAGTATATATTTTAATTGGAATAGTGTGACCATTAAATATGTGCAGTTTTTCTTTATTTCATTTAAAAGTTGGATAGTCTCATGTTATTGAGCAGCAGTGAGCAGAAAAGAGAGGTCATTTTGATGGCAGAGTGCAGCAGAAGATGATTATATTTCTTCCTTATACAGGTCATAAATGTGAAACCACCTTAGATCCATGTTCACCCGATCCTTGCCGAAATGGTGGCATTTGCTCACCCACCCCAGACTATGAGAGCTACACATGCAGTTGTCCTTCTGGCTGGGAAGGTAATTGAGATAAGATAACTATATTTTACTTGGTACTTAGCATTACTTTTGGCTTCCATGAATCTTTTTTCTGGATAGAAGTACTGTAATTGTGTCTATTAAAGATAAATAAAACCCTGGACCTGATAGACCTAATATTATATTATTATGTCTTTATATTATATTATTACATCATGTTATATTATGTTATGTTATAATATTAAAAAAAAAAATAGTTGGGCGCATTAATTGTTATCTGGGTTAGTTCTAAGAGAGTGGAGGGAATGTGGTGAAACTGCTTTCCAAGTGGATTGGTAACCATCGTTACTATCAACCATCTTGCAGGAGAAAGGTGTGACACTGATGTAGACGAATGTTCCCAAAGTCCATGTAAGAATGGTGGTTTTTGTACCAATACCCAAGGTGGATTTACTTGCGCTTGCAGTCCAGGATTCAGTGGGCAAAACTGTGAAACAGATATTGACGACTGTGCTCCAAGTAAGTATTATTGTTTTACGGTCACCCGTACTTAACCTACAATAGGTGCTTCAGAGACAGGTTGTTGGAGATGAAACCCCTTTTCATTCTTTGCCTTTTTTCCCACCTAATCTGTCACATTTTTCATGCTTTTCTTAGATCCCTGCCTCAATGGTGGTTCCTGTAAAGACGGTGTAAACTCTTTCTCTTGTACCTGCCTTCCTGGTTTCACCGGATCACGATGCACTAATGAAATAAACGAGTGTTTGAGCAACCCCTGCCGTAATGGAGCCACTTGCAAAGACTACGTTAACAGCTATGTGTGCACATGTGCCCCTGGCTTCACTGGCCCTATATGTGAAAATAACATTCAGGACTGCACAGAAAGGTGAGACCACATGGTCAAGATCACCGTGCCTCAATAATTCAGGAGTAGTCAGGCTTGCAGAAGTATCTGTGTTTGGTATACTGGATAACAGCATGTGATGAATGAAGATACTAGTTCTTGTTTCCAAGGTTAAAATTCCAGAGCACCATAATCTTGAGCTGCTAGGAGCTAAGGTTGGCACTATTTTGTGCAGTGGCTTTCTCGTTGTTGATACCCTGAAATTTCGAGGTGGCCATAGAAGTGCCATTTCATGCATTTTGAAGCTATGAAAAAGACTGAAAATGAGATAGAAAGAAATAATGGTGTGTAAAATAACCTAGTTGTGGAAGTGACTTTTTTTTAAAAAGTTAGTAGACCAGTTTTATAATTGTGCGGGGGAGAGTATTTCCTGGGCTCCAGTCGGACTTTGTGTTCCTTCTGTCAAAAGTGCATCTTCTCGGCAATGCTTTAAACCTGGAGAGGCAGGAATTCACTCCAGTGGTGACGATCTTTTATCTGAAAGGTTCAAGTTTCAGATTTAATACCTTTACAACACTTAGTGGCCCAGTTACATTTTAGTTGGGACAGATAAGGAAAGCTGAAGGAGAGCAACTGAACCAATGACCTTTTGAAATATAGAATTCTATAAACCAAAGTAACAGGGTGTGAACCAAACTGGAGGATTACACAACCAAGATAATTGTGATGACTATTTTCTTTTATCCAGTTCTTCAAAGACTTAGTTCCTTAGCTGGCTTTATTCTTACAACCTTTCCTGCCTTGCATTTTGCAGTTCCTGTTTCAACAGCGGAACCTGTGTGGATGGCATCAACTCTTACACCTGTCTCTGTCGGCCCGGATTTACTGGGTCCCACTGCCAGCACGAAGTCGATGAGTGCGCCTCAAGGCCCTGCCAGAATGGCGCTGTGTGCGTCGATGGAGTGGAGTCTTACCGCTGCGTCTGCCCATATGGTTATGCAGGCACCCAATGTCAGGTAAGAACGATAACCGCTCCCTCTTTCAGAGTTTACTGGTCAAGCAAAGGACGTTAATTCATCAAAGTCCTAATTCGCCTTGCATAGTGACTCTGCGTCGATTAGGAAGTCGCGAATTCACTTCCTCTTATTCATGAAGCAGCGGACAGCGTCAGACGCTGTCTCATGTGTAGTGCGGCATAGTCAGTCGCACTATAGTAGGAGAAGTCATGCGGAGTGAGGAGAATTCCTCCAGTGAACGGCAGTGACGTCAGTCTCATCATTTCCCACTAACTGTATTTAAGTGAAAAATACTTATTTTTATATTTCACCTTCTGCCTAGTTCATGTTTAATAGTAGACTAATAGTCGCCTTACGTAACACTGGAGTCCTGCCATCAACCCCTCAATTCGCCACTCTGATCTGGCGAAGGCAAACAGGCGAATTCGGAGCAGTAGTCCCTGCAGAATCCGCCCCTTCCACAGACTTCGTTGCAATGCTGAATAGCCGAATTACCTGTGCACGCGCATGCAAATTGATGCAAAGGGCTCCGTAAGTCCGCGACTAAGCGCCAGAATTGGTAGCGAATTCGTCACATCGCAGAGATTGTTGAATAAGCGGAGTTGGAGAAGTCGTGAATAGATGTGAATAAGGGCATATACGCAACTGTTGGGATTTTGATGAATAACCCCCTAAATCTTAATTCACTTGAAATTGTTTGCTGTGGGAGATAAACATTGGACAAATTGGAAAATGGCTGAAAAGTGTCAGTTATCGGGGGGGGAATAATTTTACAAAGGGCTTTTTTCCTTATTCTTTTAGGTCTTGTCCTTTTATTTTCTGATTCAATATTTAATAAATAGTCAGTGTGTGGTTGAAAAACCTAAACCGAGGGGGAGGGGAACAGTATCTCACCTCATCATCTTAACCAAAGTATTTAGCTTTGTTTGGGTCTGTGGATATGTTTGCGCACTTTGTATATTAAACTAGTACATTATATGGATTATGTAGCAGTACATTGTAAGGAGAAAATACAAGAAAACGCAAGTAGTGGTATATAAACTTTGCCATAGCAGAATACAATGGAAAAAACAATAGGAATGAAAAAGCTCCAAGTAAGACCTTCATGCTGCACATACTCAACTGACTAATTTCCACCCCCCCCCCCTTTTTTTTCCGGTTGGTGTAGAATTTAGTTGATCTCTGCCGACGTTCCCCCTGCCAAAATGGTGGCCGCTGTACTCAGACAGGACCTTCCTTCCGTTGTGAGTGCCCCTCTGGTTTGACTGGAACTTACTGTGATGTACCTAGAGTTTCCTGCGAGGTGGCGGCTAGTAGGAGAGGTAAACAGTGGCTGTACCGTGTGTCTGTTGTCTGCAGGAAACAGATAAGATCAGTTTGTAACTCCTGGCACCTCTTCTCTTCCTTTAGGAGTCAGAGTGGATCAGTTGTGCCACTCCGGAGGGATATGTATGAATGCTGGGAGCTCACATCAGTGTATCTGCAGAGGGGGTTATACTGGCAGCTACTGTGAAAATCCTATAAACCAGTGTGACCCAGACCCCTGTCACAATGGAGGAGCTTGCCACAGCTATCTAGGGGGATATGTTTGTGAGGTAAAGCACCATCTTGCTATCCATGGTTGAGAAGGAATTGGTAATTATAACGGGAATTTTCATCAAGACATATTTATGTTCTCCAACATTTGATCAACAGGAGAGGCCTGCCATTCGTGGAAATTTTTTTTATCAACCTGTAATTATTTTAAAATTTGCCAGTAGTAGTTTTGTCATTTGCCATTTGGCAAAGAATCAATTTAAAAGTGAAATACTTTGGAATGCATCTTCTTGAACTGTTCCCCTATTTTAATAAATAAATAGCCTTTTGGCATAACCCAATTTCCTAAAAGTTATTAGCTGCAAAGGTTGTATCCAGGGTGAAGTTGCCTAACCTATTTCATGCACTTTGTTTAGTGCCCACCAGGATATGAAGGGAAAAACTGCGAGTATGATATAAATGAATGTCAGTCTCACCCATGCCAGAATGGAGGTACCTGCATCGACCTGATTGGGCGATATATCTGTTCTTGCCCTCCAGGGACACTTGGTAAGAAACAACACCTGGGATTTGTGAACTTTTCAACACTTTGCTTATTGTCCTTCCTTCCTTCTTTTACAATACCTAATTAATTGCTTGCTTATTTATAGGGGTGTTGTGTGAAATTAATGAAGATGACTGCTCTTCCCTCTCAAGCAATGGACCACCCAAGTGTTTAAACAATGGAACATGTATAGACAAAGTTGGGGGCTACCGCTGTAATTGTCCTCCTGGCTATACAGGCGAAAGGTGTGAGGGTGACATCAATGAATGTCTGTCTGAACCTTGCCACCCCCACAACACCCGTGACTGTGTCCAGCTAGCTAATGACTACCAATGCGTATGCAAGAGTGGATATACTGGTAAGTGGAGGATGTGGCTTTACGATAAGTAAAGTGAATACTATGGGTAGTGCAAAAAGATATGTTCCTCTATATGCATAAGTGGCTTTGTGGAGTGGCTGTTAACCTTTGGAGGACATTTTGAGATACTTAACTGTTTGAAAGAGGAGCAATAAAGTAGATTTAATATATTAGGGGTTAGCAGGTAACATAGGCAGGTTATGCATTAAACAGTAATCTGTAGTAATTAATCAAGAGCTTGCCCATTGTAGTTAAAAATAAGCCTTAGGAATTTATGCTGTGTTTTGTAAATGGTATTGGTCATTGTGCTCACAGAGGCACCTAGTTACATAAGAGAAATTTAACAGCTGTGCATGTAAAGTTTATTAATTCAATTTTCTTTTCCCCTCAGGCCGTCGCTGCCAAAGTGTACTGAACACATGTGAATCTCGTCCCTGCAGAAATGGAGGATTGTGCAGTGTAACTGTTAACACGCCTCTTGGATACACCTGCCATTGTCCACCAGTAAGCTCACTTGCTGCTTGATTATTCTGGCTTCTGTCTATTCTTGTCTTCTGAAATTCAGTTGATCTCACTTTCATAATCTTTTTTTTTTTTTTTCTCCTGCACAGGGTTTCACAGGTCCTTCTTGTGAGCGACAACACCCTTCTTGCAGGGATCTTTCTTGTCCTCCTGGTTCCACTTGCCTCCCTCCCCCACTAGGCCCTCGCTGTGTTTGCCCTCCTGGCATAGCCTGCCCAAATGCCACCCCCAGTGCACAACCTACACAGTCTCCATATCCTTGTTCTAATTTTCCTTGTCGTAATGGAGCAACCTGTATGCCCTCTAATAATTTTCCCTACTACCAGTGTAAGTGCCGTCCTAAATGGGCAGGGCCAAGGTGTGATATATTGATAAGAATATCAACACCTACCCCTATCCCAGCACCAGAGTGTCCCATTCCTCAGTGTTTAGAAAAGGCAGAAAATGAACATTGTGATCGGGAATGCAATACCGCTGCCTGTCGTTGGGATGGTGGAGATTGCGCCTTGAGTGTGGATGATCCATGGAAGAGGTGCCCAGTACCAGAATGCTATGCACTTTTCAACAACTCCCAGTGTGATAAACAATGCCTCTCTGCTGATTGCCTTTATGATAACTTTGACTGCCGTGGAAAGGAGGAACGGAGCTGCAAGTAAGGAACATTGATGGAATCGGGTTTTGGGCTGGTGATGGGTACCAAGCTGAGTTTCTGGGTTAGGTTGTGTGTAGATCAGGTTCAGTTCAAGTAAGGCATTCCAATTTGTCTTCTTCCTCTTCTTTTTTTTTCCATGTGTACAGTATCTCTTTCCAATTGTGTGTAAAAAAAAAAGGTGGTGGGTAAGCATTATAGAGGTGCGGTAATGGTACCAGAGAGTGAGCTGGTTGTATCTTCAAATCTAAAGTCTAGGCAGGAATCTGAGATGTCTACTATAGCACAGCTTTTCTCATCGGCCGTCTTTTTCCCTATCTCAGCCCAGTGTATGAGCAGTACTGCATGGATCATTATGGTGATGGCCGCTGTGACCAAGGATGCAACTCGGAAGAATGTGGCTGGGATGGCCTTGACTGTGCCAAAGGTTCTGAGAAAGAGATTTTGGCAGAAGGTGTGCTAGTAGTGGTCGTGCTGGTGCCACCTAAAGAACTAATAAAACAGAGTGCAGCCTTTCTGCAGCGTCTCAGTGGTATCCTGCATACGGCTCTGCGCTACCGCACAGACAGTGAGGGAAATTACATGATTTACCCTTATCGGAGAGGCCAGGTGCCAAAGCCAAGGGAGAAGAGAGAGCTGGATAGTGATATCATAGGGTGAGTAAGGTATACTGTAAGAGTCAATGGTAGGAAGGGCAAAATAAATAGTTAAAGAAATTTTCCTCTTTTCTTTTCTTTTCTTTTCTTGGTCTTCACTTATTAAGTTATGCTCTGTGACAAAATGATAAGTGGAGTGCCTACAAGTAGCTCATGAGAGAGTTGTATGGTTATATTATACCATGTATATATGAATCATTGCTCAAATTTGCTATGGTCTAGTAACCTATAGCAACCAATAATCTGTTAAAATTCATTGGATCTAGAATATTGAAAGCAATCATCTGATTGGTTGCTAGGCCAGTACAATTATTGCTCTTGCTGATACATTACCCCCCTTTTGACTTGAGTGGTTAATAAAGTTTTTACTTGTTCCTCGTAGGTCCACAGTTATGTTGGAGATTGATAATCGCTTTTGTGTGAAGGAAATTCAAGAATGCTTCCCCGATGCAGCCACTGCGGCTGATTATCTGGCAGCCTTGAGTGCGGTTGAGAGGCTAAACTTCCCCTATCCACTCAAAGCTGTTCGCAGTAAGTATATAAGATGGGTTTTGAAGCACGAAAAATAAAACCTTTATAGATGCAGTAAAAAGACCTAAAAGAATAAGTTTTTGAAGAATTATCAGAAAGGAATTATCAATACTTAGAAGGGAATCAGGTCTATGTTTAGCGATGGAATATGATGGAAGAGAGAGTTCAGCATAGCTTATTGGATTTTTTAGGAAATGAGAATGGAATGGTGCACAAATAACAAGACTGATAACCTCTTCCTAGGTGAAAAGGTGGAACCTCCACCCGTGAGTTCCCTTCGTCTCCTGCCTCTTATAGGTGTGGCTGGGGTGCTGATCTTGATTGTTGGTGTCCTGGGAGTCTTGGTGTCACGGAGAAAGAGAGCACACAGCACCCTGTGGTTCCCAGAGGGCTTCATCTTGAAAAAAGACAGAGACCGGCGGGAGCCAGTTGGACAGGATGCACTCGGACTTAAGTAAGAGACTTGCTTATTAAGACTGGACCATTGTGTTTTCTGTAAAGGGTTTTTGTGACCAATGCTTCCAGCACTTTTTGGGCCATTAACCAACACAAGCTCTTTACTATCCTAGTCACCCTAATACACCTAGTAGTATTTCCTCCTACACCCCTGGTATATACACTCACAGCATTTGTTTTTCAATTGGATCTCTATTTTTCTCCATAGGAACATTGCTAAAGCTGAACGTCTTATGGAAGATCCATCAGAAGACTGGATTGAGACAGACTGCCCCGAGACTAAGAAACTGAAAGTAAGATTGAAAAACAATGTTTTTTTATATTCAAAGTCAAAAGTCCTGGTGTAGGTGTTACTGACAGCATTTTGACTGTGTCAGTCCTGAAGCTACAGTCATGGCCAAAAGTTTTGAGAATGACACAAATGTCATATTTTCACATGATCTGCTGCTCTTTGCTTTTTATGTGTGTTTGTCAGATGTTTTTATCACATACAGAAATACAATTGCAATCAT
>WMED01002615.1:0-23849 GCA_019650415.1 Pipa parva
TCTGTTTTTATTTACGATTTACACAACGTGCCAACTTTTCTGATTTTGGGGTTTGTCTAATACTATGTAGGATTTCAAGTACATTCACTCTACAAGTCTGCAATAATTTACTATTTTGTGCCTATTGGTCTCCCATACCATGCTTAATCCTGCTATAGATGGGCAACACTTTATGTCAATGCAGGAAGGGTGACCCTCTCTTATCTTTTCTCTTCATGTCTCAGAGGTGAAAGCAACCTGCAAGCTATGACAGAATAAACTACAAATATAAGAGTTAACCATTATCAAAAAAAAAAAAGGGCAACTCGCACCTCACCAAAGAAATGTAGAGAAATGGATATATCTGTGCCACAGGCAGTTAATTAGGGCCTGGAAAATGCTCTGATTGAGGCCCTATCTGAAGAAGATCTTAGCAAGTTTTGTAGCCATAGAAAGTTTATGTAACTGCCTGAAATGCAAGCAACCTGATTGGGGTCATAGAAATCGTAGGCTGACAAGTGTTGAAATAGTTTTACATGATATCTTAAAATTATTTTCAGGATAAATATGGATATTAAATAGTTATTAGCATTTTATACTTCTGCCACAAGTAATTTTTATAATTTTATTTTGTGGGGACATGGAATGAAACTGCATTAGAATATAAAAAATTATGACCACAACTACTGCTCACTATCTTCTTAAATAAACTAAAAAAATAAAAATAAACTAAATAATAAGTTGAAGTATTTATTACTGGATGACCATGCTGAACCACAGAAGATTCAATAACATTGCTTGCACAAGTCTGCTAAAGGCAATGATTAGGCATTGAAACCCTTAAAGCTTACATGGGTTTATATGGCTGGCAGCAGAATTTAAGATGCAAAAAAAAAAATCAAAACAAAACCAGTTTACTTAAATATACAGAGAGAACAATGTAATCAGTATGCAAGAAACATTGGTAAACGTAGAAAGCCAAAGCTAAGAACACAGCTATCAAATGTTAAAGTGCTTGAAACAAAGTACAGTACTGTAACATAAAACCAAAATCCTCTGCATTTAAGCAATCTGTAGGACTTATTATTAAAGTGTAATTACAAGGGCCACATTGTAGTGATATTTATTCAAATATTCAACTGTAAAGTGTTTCCTTTTAAAAGTATTAGTGGAGAACCAGCACAGTTATCTGTGTTTGTGACTGAATAGGGAAATTAGATTGTAAGCTCCACGGGGCAGGGACTAAAGAGAATGATGAACCTCTGTAAAGTGCTGCATAATCAGGGCCGGTTCTACCGATGGGCGATGGCCCAGGGTGCAATCTACTTGAGGGGCGCCGTCACCCACATCGCTAAGCTTGACCTCACCCCTCCTGTGCCACCCTGCCTCGCGACAGCCCTCACTTGCCTCCCGTCCCCCACTCTCCTCCAACAGTGTTCCAACAACACACCTCCTTTAATGAGGTAAGTTGAATAAGACCGTGCTTCTTGATGCTTCGGGCCTTGTCGGCTGTATTCGGCAGCTGCCGGCAAGACCCGAACATCTAAGGATCGCCATTGCATTCAACTTACCTTATTAGAGAAGGTGCGTCGCTGGAACACTGTTGGAGGTGAATGGAGGGCATGGGGCAAGGGGAGGGCAGCGAGGGGCCAAGGCGGTCCTGGCCCAAGGTGCCAATAGGGCCAGGACCGCCCCTGTGCGTAATATAGTAGCGCTATATAAAAAAAACTTACAAACACACACATAAAAAAAAATACAGTTCAAGAAAGTCTTAAAGATGCATACTAAGTTGCACATGGAAGCAGATCAGGTAAGCCAGCAATGAATAGGTTAGCTCTTTGCATTCACTGTTTCCAGAGAAGCATCCAGCAACAAACAGCAGCCAGATTTAAACAAACCCCCCCAAAAAAGAAAAAAAAGAAACAGATGTGGGTACTGCTCATTTATTCCCTCTTGCAGATCTTGCAATATTCAGGCTTAACAGCTGCTAGCACTGTTTCCCTCCAATTTCACTGCAGCTGTTCTACTGAGAACCCCATTTTTAGCACAAAGGATGTGGATCCTGGTAACAACTGCTATCTAATCCCACTCTGCACAGATCAATTACCTGCAAACAGGCCATCTTTTGTCTGCTGCAGCAGTCATTCTATAAATAAACTGAAAGGAGGAGAGACACAAAAAGCATACTGTCATCAATATAAACAAAAGCCTATGAACAAAGTTACCATGGTTAGGTCGGTCACATTTTAATGCCTGAGCGGGTTAGGTTTTATATGATTTTCTAGAATATTTTACCTAGGGACGGACACTGATGGTGGCTGCTACATTTTAGATCAAGCAGGCTTCAAAATCCCAACCAACAGAAGACTTATGTAAAGGTTTCGACATCCCTGGTAAATAATACATGCTAAGTCAAAACAAGTGAGCAGAACAGCTGTAATAAAAACTTAACATTACAAAACAGTGAACTTCCAGTTGCAACAAAACAAGGTGTTTATTGTGCCATCTTCACAAACGACAATGTTTCAGGGGGATAAGCCCTCCCTTCCTCAGGTGTTTTTAAAACAGGAAGTGGGAGTGTATAAGTAGGGTGTTTATTTAGAGATACGTGCATATATTATTGGTATCAATATACATATGATGTTGCACCTTCATTAGTAAACACTGAGACCCTCAAGTAAAAGTAAAACTTTAAAAAAGTAAATCCTTAATATGGCATCATTGCAGACGTTTATACACAGTCACTTTTTATATCTTGAATGTATAACACAAAATAAAACTAAGTATGGCATGAGCAAATATGGATATCCTTCTAGCTCAGTGGTTCTCAACCTGTGGGTCACGACCCCATTTGGGGTAGAATGATGATTTGCCTGGGGTCGCCTAAGACCACTGGAAATATAAGGATTAAATGGGGTTGCCCAATAATAATTAATAAATGGGGGTCGCCAAATCACGGGAAATTATACTAAAGGGTCACGGCAATAAAAAGGTTGAGAACCACTGTTCTAGCTCATCAGCTAATGTTATTAGTTTCTAGACCTCAGGATTTGAATTGTTTGGCCTAAACAATTCAGAGCATAATAAAATTCACTGTTTTGTTCCTTCCCTACAGAGCCATGAGCTATAAAGCAGATAACCCATATTATTATATGTAACTCACAAATAAATATCTGAATGATTCCCATTGCACATAATGTCATCAAAATGAGCCTTATACTCGGCTTTAGTCATTTCCTCAAAGATAAGGACTGTCATTAAAGAACTAGAGTTGAGATGACCATTGGAAGCAACACAACTCAAACTTCTAGTTACTAAAACCTTGCTTTACTCTAAGAACTAGAATACTCTGGTGCATGGTTATTATAAGAGTAGTATCAACAGAAAAGAAAATTCCATTACATTTTGAACAATGTGCATGTACTTTTCTTTTCAATTTAGCTTCCCAATTTGTATTGGTTTGTGCTTGCGTTTCCTCTTTCATGGTTGCAGCCACCTTTTATCTGGAAAACTAAACAAACCCTGTGTCTGCTGTTTCTTAAGAAAATTTAGATAATATATACGTATGAAATGCATCAAATCTTTCTCATCCAAATACTGCAGAGGTAGACAATAATTTATACCACTGCCATCATATGGCACCCTTACAAGGAGCGTAATAATAAAGGTTACAATGGTTACCACTGCCACCAGGCTTTAAAACTAGTCAAGAAAACTCAATTTATGCAAAAATACATTCCAGAATCTGATTGTGTTTGTAAGCCAACATCCTATTCCTACTGTTACAGCCTAAAACTAATTGGAAGGTTTTTTTTAAAGCTGCTCAGCACAGCAGCAAAAGGGAAAACAGCTAACTAGTGTCAAGCTGAAAAACCACCCACCCATCCCTTCAAATCAATCAATACTTTGCTTGAAAATAAAGTGCTTGGAACAATTAGAGTTGTTTTTTGATCCTGCCCCTCCCTGTTGTATTATCCATAGTATAAAAACACATCCTGTAAAAGCCATTATATTTCTATCCACCAAAATTAACATGAATGTAACAGAACATAGACAAGCAATTAGGGTCACTCCTCACTCACCTGAGCTGATATTCCATGCATTACCCCTTAAACTTGCAAGGAGGAGATTGTTGGAAACATTAGAAATGTTTATAAATGCTTCTGCCAAAAGCAGACAATTTAAATTCAGTAATAGTCACACCAAGTGCTATTATTATGGACCTACATGTGCAAAAGAACACTCATTAAATGTAAAATGGTTAAGACTATTGTGCAGAGAGGCCTGGCTCTATACTCTGGTGAGGTTAGATGAATTTGTATTCCCCTCTGCTTACTATCTAGTGTTTATGTATACCAGGGGTCAGCAAACTTTACTATCAAAAGAGCCATTCTGCCTCCTCTTCCACTAAAGAAAAGTAGTCTGGAGCCGCAAAACATAACAGCTTAGAAACTTTTAAAAGTTTGTATCTTTTTTTTTTACTTTACCTGTTACATCAGAATACAAAAAATAACAAAAACAAAATATATAAATAAAAATTACACCGCTATATAACTTTTTTTTTCTTTTGTCAATCAAAGCAGAAGGAGCCACATGTGGCCCCAGAGCCATGGTTTGCCTACCCATGATGTATACCAATCAATATCCTACAATTTAACATGACCCTATTAAATTCTCCCATTCTAGATAAATAACTATATCACCATAATCCATTTCAGACCATTTAGATTTCCAGTCTTACTGCATAATCTGTATTAAGGCAACTGTCACATGAGGAGTGCCAAAAGCAGAACTGAGGTAAATAGTGGACACCCAAAAATATCACCACAGGTGTTTGTTTAACGGTAAAACACCTGCTGATTCATTTTGGAGCAGTACACGGCAACATGAAGGTAAATAAATTGGGATTGGTGAAAAGTTCTTGGTTAACTAAAATTATGACAAAAAGCCTTGAAAATTAGGGTAAAAAAAATTAACATTAAACTTCTATTACTCATACCAGTTTCCAGATTTTCAACAGCTCTTACAAAAAGACTTACTTAGGAATCCCTTATGCTCCATGGACACCATTCAGTTTTACCTTTTTCTTTATCTAAGTCTAGCCTGTATAATTTTATTCCCTCCAAAACTCTGACCAGTCAGTTGGCCTTATTTTAATTCCTACATGCAACCTGCTACTGATTACCACCATTTTTATCCTTCCCGTTTCTCTTTCCTTACTTCTCACTTCCCTAAAACAAAAATGGAGACTACAAGATACCAGTTATATCTCAAATCTTTATTGTATTCTTGTGCTTTTATGTGTGTATTGACATTGATTTTGGGTAGAAACACACTGATATTGTAGTATGTACATATGTACATATGTACATATGTACTGTTACTGAAACCAGAAATTCATGCAAACTTGTCTTGCACTCTTCTATGAATTTTTACAACATAATGTTTATTATTACATTAACAGGAAAGCTGATTATCATTTATAGCCACTGATCACATAAACATAAAGCAAAAACAATAGTGCATGAACATCATTTCAAGGACCAATTAAAGATGTAGGAACTACAAACGCATAGGACCCAAGGTGGCTAGCTCTTGCCTGTCCATAGCCCCAAATAGTGCTCTATTTAATATTCAAGTTGACAGACTGTAGAAGTTCTATCCCAGTTCCATTTTCCAAGAATTTCATTACAATAAATAGTGACAAGTTAATTATGGCCAATAGTCAAATTAAATGGTTTGCAGCTGCTTTGCCCCTTGTTACTCAGTTACATTGCTAATTGCAAGTACCCCGAATAAACTGCAATGTTCTCTAGTACAATACAACTATTTGGTATAATAGCTCACTTACACTGTCATTGGTTTAGCTTCATTTCTAAGTAACCAAGTTAAAATACAAAGTGTACAGCAGAACTGAAAGAGTTCCCAGCAGTACTGAATACAACCCAATTTCACTGCTCAGTTGAAACCCAGTGACCAATGACGCCCTATATAATACATATGAGGAAGATATGGGTAGGCTGGGACATAATCTCCTAGGAAGGCTTCACATAGCCTGGGCCCTCTGGTAGATACCTATGATATAGAAGCACAGACCTAGTGGCTGAGCAGTCCACTTAATTAAATGTCACGTTTATTTACCAGTTACTGGAAATGAAATATTTTTGCAGATTACATTAGAATGCAGATGTACACATTGCTGCCATAAAGGGATGTCTTGGATTGGCAGTGATGTTTTGCTGTTCTATCGCATTGAAACATTTCCAAGCTCATCAAGGAACCCAATTCAGGTCATCTAGTACTTGTAGTCCTTGACACATTCAACCAACAGACCTGATACCTAGCGTCAATCCATGTTTCAGAAGGTTAATCAATTTATATTTCTTCTGGAATCTTCACGGTCAATCTTTGTCTCAAAAGTCTCAAGCCATAAAATTTATTTTCTCCTCCATTGTTTTTATTTAAGAAATGTAAAGTTTTACAACTAATAATCACAATTCATATAAATGTATTAGTAGCGACAAAAGGGTTACAAATTTTGACAACTTAAAATATTATTCCCTGATATACTTGTTACATCAAAAGTGACTCTGAAATCAGGTTTGAAATCAGCTATTCCCATGGGACCAGATCAACTAACTACTGAAAAAGCAGTCATAAAGACAATTAGCATGGAAGTCAGCTATGTGGGGTGTCACCTAATAAAATGCCAGGAACCAAGATGTATGGTTAATAGTAGCTGTGATGATTAATGACTATGAGTGCAAGCTTGTACAAGAGTTACAAGAGTAGGCATACAATAACAACTAGAAAGTTCATATTCAGCTTCCTGTGTAAAGCCATAAAAATCCTTTCCTTATCATATCAACTTACAGAATGTCACATATTAAAAAATGAGTAAAAACAAAAAAAAATAAAATAAAAATTTCTATTTGATTTGGAGAGGAGCTTATTCAAAGAGAACACTTGCAAAAATGTTATCCTTGCTGCATTTTAATAACTGCCAATCCAAATAAGAAGTTTGATTAAGTATTACTGGTCCTTTAACAATAGAGGAGAAGTATTTAAGGTGTTTTTAGCTGCAAAAAGTTCGAACATACAGCAGTAAAAATTTTTGAAGGTGAAAGTAAATTAAACGTACAAGATATTAAAATATGGATACAAAGTTTTACAGACACGTATGCAACAAATAGCCTAATACCAGACATGACTGAAAATGGAAATGACTGGACAATTAAAAGAGGATAAAAAAAATGGGTGAAGGCATTAAGAAAAATTCTGAAAGGTCAAAATAGAAAAATAGGATACAGACTAATCTAACAACAGACACTTTTGAAGGCAAATAAATAAAGAGGCAAAAGTCGCTCATTGATTTTCTAGAAAAAAAAAAACTGTATAGTTCTGACAGGTGATCTTATTAGCACAGTTCTGATATAAGAGTCCTAAGCAAAATGCAAAAAACAATTATATTTAAAAGGCAATCAAAAATAGCAAAATGAAAACTGTACATCTTTAAAAATAAAATCGTACAGTTTTTTTTTAAATAAAAGCCAAAAAGGATTTTTGAAAATTGGATGACTTGGGGATGAGAACGTCCCTTTAAATCAATGTTATCCACTGAAGTAATCTCAAACCATAATCTGATCTAAATTTTTTTTTTGTGTTTGGACAATTTAAGTTTCAGGAGGGAGATCTTGCACTTGATTATTTTGAAGAATTAAGGCTTTGTTAACAACATAAATATGACAATGTTTATGTTTACTGAATGAATTGCTTTGATCTATCTTGGCATATTGGGGAGAGGATATGGCAGGTGTCATCAATAGAAAATATTTGGCACATGATCTAGAAATTCTCTTTTCATGGATATTTCACAGATTTTTTTCAAACATTATTCCCAAAGGAATAAAGCTTATATAAAATAGTAGTAAGTCCACTATCCGGTTTCTGGTTGCAGCTCCAACATGTTTCATCAGTGATTGGGGGCTTCCTAAGGGAGTACAGCCTCCCAGTACAACACTGTACTCCCTGAGGAAGCCCAAATCACGGGCGAAACGCATTGGAGCTGCAACCGGAAACCGGACTTACCACTTTATATAAGCACACGAGCACTATTTTAAATTACCGTATACCTGGAAACATTGCCATACGGAAGTCTATATAGACATGAACTCTAAAAGGCATAGCACAAGAGAGAACTCTGTGAGTGCAATTTATTGTTTCTACATTATATAAGAATTAAAAAGGTACTACACTATTTGAGAATTTTTATCTCCAGGGCAGCGCAGATCCTCTGATACTTTGGAGCTGGAACTATAATACTGTGTGGGTTAGAGGAATCTGCGGCAAACCCATAAGGAGGACATCCGAAGAAGGTCTGTTTGGAGTGCCTTGTCCACCTATATTTGATACTCCTGAAACAGCTGGGCTTGGTCACAACTGCAACCTTTGTATTTCTGCTCTGCATTATGCCATGACTATGTTTTCCTTTTGGCTTGTCTGTGACTCCTTAGTATGAATGAGAGAGGATTCACTTTTGGGGAGGACTTTGTCCTGCTTGGATTTGTCTTAAAGTGTACCTACAACCTCAAAACTCAAATACTAATTTAGGTTCTACTAATGAAATAAACGTTTTTGTAAATATATATGTATTTTTTAAAAATGTACTTTTATACACTGTTTCTCTCTGTCATCTCCCTTGTCAGCCTGCCTTTTCTTTCCCAAGTCAGGTTGGGCGAGGCTAAATGATGATTGACATAGCTCTTCCAATCAGATCCCTTTAATCACGATCTAGCAGGGATCTGATTGGAGAAGCTATAATGTCAATCATTTAGCCCCGTCCACCTGACACTCTGGAAAGAAAAGTAAGGCTGACAAGGAAGATGACAGAGGAAAAATGCTGTATAAAAGGTACATTTTAAAAATACATATATATTTAAAAAATGTTTATTTCATTAGTAGAACCTAAATTAGTATTAATTTTTAGGTGACTGGTGCACTTTAAATAATACTAAGTAAGCCCTGTAATTTCCTGGTGGTTTTCCAGGTTCTGACATGTTCATAGTGTGCTTTTTAAAACATAAAAATTAGTATTTTAGGAATGTTTAACATAAGCTGATTGGTTTAAAAGGTTCCTCCAGAAGAATTTTAATCACAAACATTTTAACCCTTTGAATACTGCCTGTCTACAGCATTGAAGCACTTCACCAATTTTGCCAGCACTGTAATTACAAATTCATAGTTGATGCAGGGCTAGCAAAATCACCCTACAAGAACTTAAACAACCAGTGGAATTTTGAATTGGTCACATATGGGTTATGCTTCTGGGTTCCTGATTTCTCCACTCTTCTCTTCCTGGCTGCCTCAATGTACATTTGCCAAACCAAATGACCCTAAATACCCCAATAGCCCTTTGTGATCCCCAAAAAACCACATATTGGATATTTTTTTATTAGTATTTGTAAGGGGTTTGGGTTTTTGACGAAATTTACAGTAAAGAGTTACACTGATTGAAACATTAATATTTGTTAAAATATAAAAAGTACCTTGTGGAGTCCTGCAACTTTTGGGAATGTGATGACAGAGCTTAAAAACAACCTTATGATATTAGATATCATTCTATTCTGAAGACATTGCCCTTTCATGTTTACTTTAATACTGGTAATTAGTAATGTTGGTTTTGCTAAGGAATATTTTCTCTCCACATTTAGATTTGTTTAGGAAACCCTTATCTCCAAAAATGCTGTGTCTCCAAACTTCTGCATCCACAAAAAGAAGCCTGGCATTCCTACCTAACCGTAGGTTTGTAATTTCTGAAAAATGCATACAGTGTGAAGGGTATTTAAATGTAAGAGATTTTTCTAACATTAAGGTTGTTGTGCTGTTGGTTTACTTTGGGTTGTTTGTTTACAAGCACCCACACAACTTGGGCATTATTCTGTTCAGGAGATATTGCTCTTTCAGATTTAGCTTTATTTTTTAGGCTATTTGAAAGAAATTATGTTTTGAACATTTGATCATTGAGCATGTTTATTATTTTTTTCAGGAAACAGAAACTGGTGACGTCTATAGGGGTTTGCATCCACAAACCTGTGTGTGCCTAGACATCTGAAGGTATGTACTTTCAAACAATATATACTTTGTTGGGGACATGCAAAGGGAATAGGATTGTTTTTTCTGAACATAGAAAACAAAAGATCTTCCAGCACTCCAGTGGATAAAAGCAGCGGAATTGAAGAAAATAAAGATAAAAATTGTTCTGGTCTAGACCTCCATAGGAGCTTGCAAATCCTATGAGTTTCATGCTTTAACAGAACTTAGTCATAGAAGTGCTGAAAAATTGTAAGATGGGCACCTCAGCTGCAGAAACATTTAGCTGAAGGTGCTTTTGTGTTGGCTTGTGCTAATAAATTGTTGCAAGTATCCACGCATATTGGGTAACATTTTGTTTGAAGAATTGTACCCTTACATTGTTTGCTTAAATGCAAAACTCCTGGTGGTAATTGTACATAATAACTTTTTTGTTTTACATTTTTTCATAGAAAGTGAATGTACTTATTACAAAATGATCTACACCCAGATATAGCCACACAGAATATCTAGCTAGCTTGAAGTATGAAAAGTGTTTTATGTGGGTATTTGTATTTTATATGGTAGTAAATGCTAGTTAACTGCAAAATGTGTATACTGCTTTTATTTTGTTTTTAATTAGTAGTGCCTCCTGTGAAGCTAAGGGTGTCTACAGATACATATGGGGAAATAAAAACAACAGATTTAAAAAAAAAAAGTGTTTATTTTTTTCAAAATCAACCCAAAATAATAAGCGCAAGGAAGAAAAACAAGTGGTACATTGCATGTTAAAGTCCAGACTGTGCTATAAAACATTTACATTTTTATTGCTTTCCCAGCAAAAATCATAGACAGACATAGAAATACAGCGCAAAATTGTTAAAAACAGCTTAGTAAACTTTGGTAAAAAAAAACATGACAATTGAAGGGTTACTAGGACCAAGGCATGAACATGCGTGGGTAAGATAATTGGCCTTATACATGGAAAAAGTTGGACAACACTGTTGCATATTAAATTATCTCAATATTTAGGAAAAAAACAATACACCACAAACAAAATATCTAGAGGACCTAAAGGAACATTTTAGTTAACAACAATTGTCGCTGTTAAATAATATTTGCAATATAGATTTTTTTTCCCCCCATTTTAAGGTATTTTCAGTTTACAGTCACATTCTTATGGAGCTGCTGCTCTTCCCTACCTAGGAAAAAAGAGAATTGCTTTCGAAAAATGCAGCTGATATAAAGAAAATAATACATATATGGCAATTGGACAGGCAAATAACGGATGGAGAGCGAACTGTTCATTTAAAGAAATGAAAGTAAACACACCCCCAGTCTCAGTTTCAATCACATTTCTTTAAGGGGTGGGCACTAATAGGTGCAACCCCCATTTCTCCTTCACAAGAACATATATGGTTTTCAACTTCATAAGTCTGTGATATTGGGAAAAAACTTGTTAATTTATTATGGTTTAGCTATGTTAAACAGAGAATGCAAACTGGCATGTGAATTGGTTTCTCCAGCTTTGTTAGAATTACAACATGCAAAAAAAAAAAACCGCACAAAATACAGAACACGACAAAGGCACAAAAAATATAAATTTTTCGAACATTCCAGTTTAAAATAAAAAATTTAACCACAAATTAAGTGAAAAATTTCAACTTATGATCAGAGATAGGATTTGTTAGGAAACACAAACTTCATTGCTGGCAAAAGAGACAAAGAGACAAATAGGTAAGTAACAAAATCAAAAGAAAGAGAAGCAAGGCTACTATTTATTACAGTGCACCATAACTTGTTTTGGGTTGACATAGCCTTTTTCAAATGTGCATACAGTTTCCTTACAGATAATCATTCGGAGTTCCTAGCCCAGTGATTTTCAACCTTTTTTGAGCCGCGGCATATTTTTTACATTTACAAAATCCTGGGGCACACCACCAACCAAAATGACACTCTGGGAACCTGCGAAGGAATTGGTGGCTCTGCGGGGCAATCTGGGGCTGGGAGAGCAATCAGGCGCAGAGGGCAAAAATCAGGCGGGGTGGACAGCAGGAGCTTGGAGGGGCAAATTAGAGGCTGAGGAGGAAAATCAGTAGTGAGGGGCAAATCATGGGCTTGGAGGGGTAAATCATGGGCTTGGAGGGGGGCACATCTGGGGCAGGGGAGAGCAAGTCAGGGGCTGGGGGTATATTTTCAATGTGTGGGGCAATAGGGTGGCTCAGGGGGCATCAGTGGTGGCTGTAGGGGCTTCAACTTACCCCCCTCCAGCAGAGTATGCAGCATTCTTCCTCATTCAGCTGCTGCTGCCACTGCACACAGCCAAACTAGGAAGTGAGACTGGGAGTGCTGATCACATGCACTCCCGGTCTCCTATTGGCTCATGTGACCGATCGGGTCACATGAGCCCTCCTCAGACCACGGAAGGAGTCAGACAGGACTCCCTCCTTGTGTCACGAGCAGTGCTTGTAGCTGCTGCGTTGCTCGTGAACTGCCAGCTCTGACTGCTGGCTTATGACTTAGGGAGAAGCGCATCTCCCAGTGGCTTGTAGCTGCTGCGTTGCTCGTGAACTGCCGGCTCTGACTGCTGGCTTATGACTTAGGGAGAAGCGCATCTCCCAGTGGTAGCCGGCAGTCAGAGCCGGCAGTTCACGAGCAGCGCAGCAGCTACAAGCGCTGCTCGTGACACCTTGGTAAGTGCCAAGTTTCCCACGGCACACCTGACCATGTGTTCAGGCACACTGGTTGAAAAATGCTGTCCTAGCCTATAATTTCACAAAGTAGTTATACCTTTAAAGTGGCAGTAAGTCTTTTGATAAAGATTCCAGTTATTGTTACTTATTATTATAATTATATTTGGTTCTACTATTTATATATAAAAATTTATTGTCAAGTTGTAACTAACATTGTATGTTGTAACAATTTTCACTGTTACATAAGTGAATTTTGCATGTTCTGACAAAGCCCTATGGTAGGCAGTTCTGGCAAAACCAGTAATTTACCTCTGGTGTACTTGGACTTTAATTGAGAAATGAGGCTCTGGAACCAGTGGGCAGTCCTTCTGTTAAACCATGGACTTTATAGGTGGACTCACTAGGGGGTGGGATTTACATGTCTTTAAAATCCGTCTTTAAATCACTGTATGCACATTTGAAAAAGGGTATGTCAACAGGAAACATGGTATGATACACTGTAATAAATTGTAGCCTTGCTACTTTTTTTTCGCAATCTTGCTCCTCTTTCTTTTGATTTTGTTAATTTGACATGTCTGGCAGGACACGTGAACCCAAGGTTGCATTATACAGGTATTATAGGTTTGTTTGCACAGATATTTACTTAGACAAATAGGTAAGTGACTAGGAGAGAAACTGGGGTTAAAGGGAGTTTGACAGTGAGTGAAGTCCTGCATTGCTTATAAATCTAGTAACTCTGTGTTTATATAAATAATGAGTGCCAAAGTGAGGCACTACATTACTTAAATTGACACAAAAACAAATTTAGTGCTAGCCTATCAGATAGAATGAACTCAACGATAAGGGTACAAATAAATATATGATGGATGGGAATATATATATGGGCAGTAATGGAGAAATGCATTTTGTTATTGCAAGATGCAGGGAAAAATGTATGAGTCATGCAGCCAGGAAAAAAAACTATTATAGTATTTCTCCAATCATACAAGGATAGGAAGCTAATTTCTAGGATGATTAAGAATACAAATACATTAGAAAAGACCCACAGGTAATATTCATAACAGTGGGTCAGATACACATCAGCAGGTTATACAAACATTTTACTTTGATAGCCAAAATCTATTTATGGAGGAGCAAAGGTTGTAAACGGTCAAGATTTTGTGTCATTATAAAGGGGACAGCAAAATCAAAAATCTGGGTGTGTTTGCTGACTGATTTATGATTTCTCTCATAACAAAGAAAAAGATGAAGGAATTAATATTCAGCTTCAAAGACAGTAAAATGTTAGCAGTCCAATATGCATTTTTAAATATGTATTTAATGTATGTATATATGTAAATACAGTGGCAAGAAAAAGTATGTGAACCTCTTGAAATTTTATGGTTTTCTGCATTAACTTGCCATAAAATGTGATCCGATCCTCATCCAAGTCAAGCGTATCGACAAATATAATGTGCCCAAAATAATAATACCAAAAAAAATTAAATTTTCTTTCAGGTCTTTATTGAACACACTCATTCAACATTCAAAGTGATAGTGGAAAAAGTAAGTGAACTCTTGGAATTAATAGCTGGTTGACCCTCCCTTGGCAGCAATAACCTCAACCAGGCGTTTCCTGTAGCTGTGGATCAGACCTGCACATCGTTCAGGAGGAATTTTAGCCCATACTTCCTGGCAGAACTGCTTTAGCTCAATCATGTTCCTTGGATGCCTCATGTGTACAGCTCTCTTCAAGTCAGTCTATAGCATTTCTATAGGGTTGAGATCAGGGCTCTGACCTGGCCACTCCAAAAGGCGGATTTTGTTTTTCATAAGCCATTCTGTTGTGGACTTGCTCTGGTGTTTTGGGTCATTGTCCTGTTACATCACCCAACTTCTAATGAGTTTCAGCTGGCGTACAGACACTCTCACATTATCCTATAGAATTTTTTGATACACTTGGGAATTCATCTTCCCCTCAATGACTGTAAGCTGACCAGGCCCTGATGCAGCAAAGCAGGCCCAAATCATGATGTTCCCTCCACCATACTTGACGGTTGAGATGATATTTTTATGGTGATGTGCAGTGCCTTTATCGCCAGATGTATCGCTGCATGTTCTTTCCAAATAGTTTCATCTGTCCACAAAATATTTTGCCAGTACCATTGTGAAGCGTCAATGTGCTCTTTCGCAAACTTCTGGTGTGCAGCAATGTTCTTTTTAGTAAGCAGCGGCTTCCTTCGTGGTGTCCTGCCATAGACACCCTGCTTGTTCAAAGTTTTACGAACTGTAGATTCATGAACACAGATGTTAGCCTGTATCAATGCCACCTTCAAATCTTTGACTGTAACTCTGGGCTGTTTCTTTACCTCTCCACTGTGCTCTTGGGGTCATTTTGACTGGGCGCCCACTTCTGGGCAGAGTAGCCACAGTCCCAAATTGTCTCCATTTGTAGATTTTTTGCCTTACTGTAGACTGGTGAATTTTTAAAGTCTTTGAAATCGCTTTGTAACCCTTTCCAGCTTTATGTAAAGCAACAATTTTTGATCGTAGATCCTCTGAAAGCTCTTTTTGGCGAGGCATGGCTTACATACGCGTATCCTTCTTGTGTGGAGCAAACTCAAAAAGTCTAAGTGGTTTTTATCAAAGTAGCTCTAGTCTACACTCCAAACTCATTTTCTTAACAAGACTCCAGGTATGCTAACACCTGTCTCCAATTAGCTTTTTTGAGATCATTAACTCAAGGGTTCACATACTTTATCCACTAGCACTATAATGTTTTCATTGTTGTTCTCAATGAAGATATGAAGGATCAAAAAAAATGTGTGTTATTATTTTGGGCACATTATATTTGTTCATACGCTTGATTTGGATGAGGATCAGATCACATTTTATGACAAGTTAATGCAGAAAACCATAAAATTTCAAGGAGGTTCACATACTTTTTCTTGCCACTATAAGTATTTGCAGAGAAACTTTGCAACAGGAAGATGAACTTAATAAACGGCTATCAATTGACACTTATTCCATCAATCACTCTTCATGTCATTAATAAGGCTCATTGTTATTTTGCATGCTCCTAAATAGCCCAGTTTTATCATGCATTTTTGTAATGTAAAACACAGTTATGTGAACACATATCTGCGAAAAAGGAAAATGAAACACCACACAAGTATGCACAAAGATACTTACTTATTCTTTGCCTGAATAAGGGGTTTAACCCATTTGGCATCCCCCTTCTGTTCCAACACCCTGACATGGATAAAGAATAAGTCACTTATTCACATTGCTATTTAAACCAAATTATACTTACTGCTTTGTGGAACATCCAATTGTCATTATACAATAATATTTACCAAAACATGTACTGGGGCAGCTTTTATTGTATAATAAGAAGTAGTAAAACAGTTAATTATCTGGATGCTGCAAGGCTGCTAGACATTAAAGCAAATCAGGGTTCCTTAATCTTTTAAGCCTAACCTGGAAACCTTAAAAAAAGGTTTCTTTAAATATAAAACACCAATGTACAAAAGGCTAAATGCCTGTTTATTTTAAAAAATATATGTTATATGCACAACTTTATGTAGATTTATTTTTATGTACATAGTGGCATGGTGTTAATGCAGCCCAAACATTTGGATTTGTCAAACATAAGTCACAGTTGGAGACATGCTGTATTAACAGCAAAGATTTTGGCAACCAAGGCCATCATAGTTTTTTTCATTTCATACAAATCATGTTTGTCTTAAATTAAATGCATTTCCTTTTACCCAGAGACAATATATACATGAACACAACCTGTATAAACTTGTATACAAAATTCTAAAGTTTATTCAGCCAAAACGTCTGAATAAAATTGCTAGTGTGAAAATGTTCTCTTATAATTCTTAGTAATCTAAATTAGATTAAGGTTAAACCTTTGTAGCATTCTCTTGGTTTTGCCAATTGTTGGTATAGCACTGTTCTGGGGGGCTGCGGTCCTGCTATTTTGCTATTCATAAATTTGCCCAATGTTAAAGTTTTTGTTTTCTGATTTTCCCTATGAATTACAAGATGATCTATGCCCAGGTACAGTTGCCTATAACCAGCACAAAAACATCTGCCTAGCATCAGGTATGCAGTTTGTATGTATGGTTTTTGTGGGTCTTCCCATTTTATACAGTAGGTATTTCAAGTTCAATGCAAGGTATGCATACTATTTTTTTTTCTAAAAACCCATAAAGAGTTCTTTTCAATTAAGAGTGTCTCCTGAGCAGCCAATGGTGTCTACTGATAGATATGCAATGTTGTTACAATTGAAAAGTACAAGGCTTTACAAAAAAACAAAGTCCTCTTGTTGCAAACCATACTTTTTTTTTACCAAGAAAAGACTTTCACCAAATAACCAGAATATTGCAACAAAGCCAAATCCAATATACAGTAAATGGGATTTATCAATAAAGCTTGTGGTCACAAAAAACTGGAGCCCCCAAAATAATCTCAAGACCAGAAGAAGGCCATGCTCTGCTAAAATTATGGGGCCTCAACCACAACAAAACAGAACAATCCAAACAGCTAAGGCACACTACCTCATCTAAAATAACTAAGGAATGAAAGAGCTCCTAAAACACGCTAATTCCATGCCCCATGGCCCTTGTCTCCTAATCCCAATCCCCCTACCCCCCACCTCAGGATACCTCCCCTGGACATTTTTGCCCTACTTACTACTTAGCACATGTGCACAATTCAGCTTACCCTCTGTAATCTCCTGCGTTCCAAGCTTAATGTATGCGGCCAAAAGTACAATACACTGCTTAACCAATTGTGGTTAGGCAGCTTTTTCTTCTTGTGCAGAACAGAAAGTAGAGGGAGAGGAAAATGTAATTTCTGCCAGTTCTGTCTCAGGAAAAGTAATTAAGGGAACAAACGACAAGTATTATTTCTTCTCTAAATCTATTTTAAATTATTTTTGTCAGCAATTGGCTTAGTAGAAAGGAGTTTTATATGCATGGGTGCAGTAATATCAGGACTATAGTGCCCCTTTAATGCCAACGGGGATTCACACTTAGATATTTCACACACCCCAAACCACAGTTTAACCAAAAGCACAATAAAAAAAGCAAACTTTTTACAGAAAAACTACACCAAAATGAGCTGTATGATGCCTGGAGATGCATGGAACCCACAACTAAAGAATACACCTACTATTCCCCCTAACAAAACACTTTCAAAAGAAATGACCACATCCTAACCGACAAGGAGCTCTTATAAAAATCACAGACATTAAAATAGGACAAATCCAATGGTTAGATCATGCCCCAATTAGTACAACAATCCAGGATGACTACCCAATCACAAGAACCAAAAGATGGAGGATTAAGTAATCTATACTTAATATACCAAAATACAAATAGAACAAAGCCCGATTGATTACTTTGCATTGAATGACAACAAAGACACGCCAACCTGGCTAGCACATAAAGTGGCAATGAGGGGAATTTTAATTTCCATAGCTTCCCATCAAAAAAAAGGAAGAACAAGCTAAGATCATTGAAATAACCACTAAATTAGCTCAACTAGGCCAAACAAAATAAAAATAACCTATCCCCCAAATACCACAGAGCTACAGAACTCAGAGGTCAAATAAACTTAAACTAGAACAATGTGAAAAAAAAACTAAAATACCTGAAAGCAAAACACTACACAAAAAGGACACAAGGCAGACTCACTCCTAGCCAAAAACCTAAAAACTCAACAGGCCCAGAGATGCATCCCCTACATCCACTCAAACTCATTACCAAACCAAAAGCTATAAAACCCCCAAGAAATTGTTCAAAAATTTGCAGGTTATAAAAAGCTATATAACCTTAAAAATCAATACACTCAACCTCAAATTCTGTCCAAAACTTCTTGGGTCCCCAAATTAAACAAACAACAACAAGATATCCTAAATGCCCCCATCACCATAGAGAAAACAGATGCCACTATCCAAAACCTCAAACCTCAAAGTGCAGCAGGCTCAGACGAATTCTCTAACTACTACTACAAAACATTCAAAAATATTCTCTCCCTTCAACTCATGGAATTCTGGGTGAAGTGCATAGAAAAAAAAATTCACAGAAGAATTTTTACAAGCAACCATTGTGACAATCCCCAAACCAGGCAAAAACACAAACATGTGACCAAATTTTATAGACCCATGTCTTTTTTAAACTTTGATCTGAAAAATATATCAAAACTACTAGCCAACAGATTAAATACCATATCTTAACCACAGAGACCAAGTTGGATTCATCCCACTCACGGAGGCCCTGGACAACACAAAGAAACTAATAAACATAATACATATTAGTCATAGGAACAAAATACCACTATTAACACTGTCTTTGGATGTCTCTCGACTTACACGTGGAGAGATGGTCGCACAACGGTATAATAACTATGGAACAGTTATATTATGCCTACCAGCTAAAATCTTTCCAGGAATTATGCTCACAATATCAATTAAACAGAGCAGAATTTTATCAATACTTAAGAATCATGCACATTCTACAAACCTACATACCATATTACAAAAAATTACAACCTAAATTGATCTTAGGCTAGGTTCATATGAGCATATGATGCGCAGCTAGTGTGGAAAAAAAAAAAAAACGGCTCAATGCAAGCCGATGGTACTTACCTAGTTCTGGTCACACCAGTGTATGATGCGAATACACTGCGTCCGGAATGTTGTGTGTCGCATTTTGGCCGGCATATATACGCTGCACCCAAAATGTGACACACTGTAAGTGATGTGAACGCCAAGGGAGTATTCACATTGTCGCTGGTAAGTACAACAGAAGAATACGCTTGGTGTATTTTTCTTTTTTTTTTTTTTACTAGCGTATGATGCACTGCGCATCATACTCTCATGTGAACCTAGCCTTAGAAAGATTGTTATAATAACATAGGAAACACAAAAACCATCTCCCAACTGTACTCGCACCTAAATGATGATCCCGAATTTAGAAAACCAATACGTGACCAAATGGGAGAGGGACATAACCTCCATATTGTCGGACAAACAAAAGAATCAATCTTTTAACTCCCTGAAGGGAATATCTATGAGCAACAACCATTGGGAGTTACACTGTAAAATACTTCTGAGATGGCACTGGATCCCCTCTAGACTGCATGCCATATACTCATCTACCTCTAATTTGTGCTGGCGCAACTGCAACACAATAGGTAACTTCCTTTGTATTTGGTGGTTGTGTTCTAAAATACACAGGAGATGGCAATCTATAGTCCAAATGATTTGTATACGCCTAAGTGATAAGAAGTCTGCCACCGTGCAGTGAAACGAAAGCACAGTTCAAGCTGCGACTTCAACGTTTCTTCTTACTATAAGGGGTTTTTTTTTTTTTAATATGTCTTTTTTTATTCCCTTTAGTTCTCCTTTAAACAAGTCAAACACAAGTAAACCATTTGAAGCAGCCCTGCATTTATTGTTGTATGCTTTCTGATTTTATTACTACAGTCTGTACTGATCAATTATTTTACATAGCTGGCCATCAGGGAAGACTAGAAAATGTAGACAGAATACTAAAGGCTAAAACTCCTTGTCACTTAGAAACCTGTATCTATAAAGCTATTATTAGCTTCATGATCTACTGAACTTCTGTACATTAGCTTTCTGGCCCTAAATAGCCTTTACAATATAAACCATCTCCTAGGAAACACACTATAATAAAGGTAGTTCTTATAGTAACTTGCTCGTGTTACAGGAACACCTCTGTAAGGGTCTGTACCTTTCTACATATATATATTAAAAAAAAAAAAAAAAAATTTAAATTAAAAAAAAGGGGGGAAAAGCTGTTTCTGGGCAAAAATCCACCAATACCAGGAAGTATTGGTAGCTCCAGTGTGGGAAGGAGAATACATCTTTGTGGACACACTTCTTTCTCTGTTGTGTAAACATAGTGTCTGTCAACATTTACATATGGCCTCTACCACACTCTGACGTCAATGACACAGTTCCACACACGGCTCAGCATTTCCTGGCTTATTTTTAAACAAGACCAAATCTGAGTTGCTGGGTTTTTTTTTAGAGGTTGTGCTGGAGCCTGACATTCCAGCAACTCTTATGAAAAGACACATAAGGGAGAAATCTGCTAAATCTCTCTGACTACTTCCACACATGAACAAAACTCCACTATTAACACGCTCCGGCAAGTTTCTATCTGAAAGACGACTAATGTAAAAAGCATCTTTTTTATGTTGACTCTGTAAACTGTTTTTTTTTTTTTCACTCAATTTTAAAATAACCACAACATTCCTCTTTTAGTTATATAAAGCCCTTAAGGTAAAGGTATTTGCACTACAGTTCCTGCTATAAATGCATGTTAAAAACTGCTTATACACAATTACAAAAAAAGTGTTAAAACCTTTCCGTCAAACCTTAATCTGACAATTCAAGCAGAATGTCTTCATTTGTTTTGTAATATCACTGATTTTTTAAAATGTATTTTAAATCTATAAAGGGCTTTTTAATATCCATTAATCTATCGCTATTAAACCAAACTTATTATAACTGTAAACAATGCTAGGTGCATTCCCTAGTGGCATTTGCCAAGTAGAAGGCACATTCTCTCCTGGCAAATGCTGAGCATTAAACATATTTCCTAGTGACAAATGTAGTATACAGAAGACTAACCTAACTGAGGGCAGCATCAGGCAGTGAAAGGGCTGCTCTTTTTTTTTGTTGTTATTGCTGCTCTAAACAGCAGCACTGGAAAGCATAATTTGAACTGTGATACAGCAATGGACAGTGCACACCAGATGTTCTGCAGTGACGCCATGGCCATTTGCTGTACAATGCTCCTTGCATGCCCCAGATCCACCTCAAACACACATTTAATTTAACTTAAACAATGGTTGTTTTTTGTTTGCTAATCTTATACATTTAAATGGATTCTTATGCCTGTAAAAAAGTGATTTCTATTTATTGTCCACCTAGGTTTAAGTACATCAAAAAATGACTTTATGGTTTAGGCTTTCCAGTTTTGTAGAATAATCATAGCAATAGAAAACAATTGGAGCACAGGTTATAAGAGAATCTTAGCCCTTCCTCCTGTTACCTCTTTGCAGACTGTTACTTGTGTGCAGCATTTGGATTACTAAAGCATCTTTTGACTCTGAGCTGTTTCAGGATGCTTTTTTTTTTTTTTACAGCTTTTCAGTCTTTCAGAGTTGAAGCAAATGAAAGTGGATTTTACTTAGTTTCAGGAGGGGGGGGGGACATGCTCAGTTAGTGAGCATAGCCCTTGACTAAGGCTTCTGCTCAAAGTGCTTTTCTTCAACTGCTATAATTATATAGTCATTTAACACAGCTACTGTACTACACTTAATACTAGGTGGCCAATAAACAGAAATCCCTTTTTTACAGGCTTTAGTGTCCCTTTAATTAAAATAAAAATCACAGTTCTAGTGCCAATTCTGTGTCCAATTCATCTAAACGGCACAAATGTTTTACTAAATACCTCAAAAACCTAAATTATAATATGTGGGAAATTTTCTGTTAACATTAGTTTAGGTGTTACAAAGAGCAACAAGTTAAAATCATCATTCCCTCGGCTCATAAATGAAGCAACAGAAGAAGTAAAACTGCATACAGGTAGGTTCAGTAGAAGAGGAGTTTTCTAAAGATTCCACTGCATTACTAGATGAAATAAAGGCTAATTGCATGCTGCTTATTTTCATAGTTTGCACACATGTAATCTTCACACTTCTACTTCATTGCTGCCAACTGATATTTTACAAATATAGAGTCTTCTATTCAGAAACACATAGATAAAATGAAACTGTGGCCAAAAATGTATCTCTTTTATTACTTACAAATAAATTAGTAGATTTAGAGGGATATTCACTAAGGTGTGAATTCGACTGTTGAATTCGCAAACAGCGGATTCCCATAGCGAATCCGTGACAATTTCCCCATTGTAAAGTCGCGACAATTTTTTAATGTTAAGATTGTGACAATTTCCCCATAATAAAGTAGTGACTGTGACAATATTTTCTTTATAAAAACGCGGCTGCAACAGTAGCAGCCAATTGCGACTGTCTTTATCTGGCGAATTCGCACCTATACACAACATTAACCCCCTAAAGCTTTGAAATTTTTGCCGCAAACGTAACTTACATTTTCTCAAATACTGTTGCTTAACAATAGTTTTTTTTTTCCTTTTGTTACTAACATAAGAATGCAATCAGTAAATTAAAAAGACCTAAAGTTTTAATACACTTCTCCCAACAGATGAAGCATGCATAAAATTACACTGACTAAATATCTAACTCACACAAGAGCTCTCATAAACAGTTGCGATACCATTTAGGCGGTTATTCACTAAGGTGCGAATTCGACTGTTGAATTCTCAAACAGCAGATTCCCATAGCAAATCCATGACTGCAACAATTCTTCCACTGTAAATGACAATTTTTAAAAGTTGCAATTGCGACAATTTTCCATAGTAATGTTGTGACTGCGACAACATTCTCATTATTGTCATTATTCACCAGTCTTTAGCTGGTGAATTCACACCTATACTCAACAATTCGCTCTTTAGTGAATAACCCCCTTAATGTTATGATGTAAGTGAACAGTATTGCTGGCTACATGTCTGTTACATTTCATAAACTGCTCTCATATATTATGAATATAATCACTTCAGGAATACTACATTTAACACTGATTAATATAAAGAAATTATATGTATAAAAAAAAATTACATAATAAAATAATTTTTAAAAATGTTGTTCATTTGTTTATTTCTAGTAACAATTACCTTTAAGACACTGCCCAATATTCGGTTGGCCCAAATATTTATCTACCTGAGTGTGTTTCCAGGACAATCAACAGACAGTTTTCAACAAGAAAATGCCAGTGGACATATTGTATCTTGGTAACACACCTGCTGATAGAAGTATGTCAAAATGCATAGTGAGACCTTGTCCTTAGAGTTGAAGATGCTGTAAGTTCTCCCATCGTTATATCATGCACACAACCGAGCATCTGCCATCAAGATATTCCTTGTATATTCCTATTGTATAATGTAATTAAAGGAACAGTTTAGGCACCAACAGTTATTTGCTGTCTGTTTGGCACTGTTA
>WMED01002616.1:0-23848 GCA_019650415.1 Pipa parva
TCTGGCGAATTCGCACCAATACGCACCAATTCGGACTTTAGTGAATAACCCCCATAATGTACTGTATATAGTTTGCAGATGCAAAAAGTAAGATTTTCCCCCCCACATTTTCTTAATTACAGTATTATTCTAAAATAGATAATATGTATTTTTGTTTCTCCATCTACAGATTAAGAGGGTTATTGACTAAAGTGACAATTCGAATGTTGAAGTAAATTCTCATTACTTCAGGTAGAGCTACACAATGATTCTCTACTCATTACTGACTAAACAGCCGATTGTAAATCCATGTCAGTAGCCTTATACTGTGCAACCATCATTATCTGGCGAATTCGCCACATCACAGAGTTTGCTCAATACCCGAATATGGGGAAGTGGCAAATTCACAACTTTACAAGACAATTCAGACTTTAGTCAATAGCCCCACTATATCCGAATTAAAATGTTGGCAAAGTTGTTAAAAATAAAACTGAAACATCACTTTCACACAATTGTTGCAGTCGCAACTTTACAATGGGGAAATTGTCGCAGTCGCAGATTTGCTATGGTAACCTGCTGTTTGAGAATTTGACAGTCCAATTTACACCATAGTGAGTAACCCCCCTAAGAGCTTGGTACTCCTAGATTTGGATATCTCCTCCCATTTTTAGGTTAAATCTCTATCATGTTAGATGCTTTCAGGTTTCTCAAACATTTTTAAAGTTTGGGCTTCAGCTGGGCCATTCACAGCCATTCATAGACTTGTCCTGAAGCCATTCCTGCATTGTCTTAGGTAGTTGTCCTGTTGAAAGGTGACAGTTTGTCCAAGTAATTTTTTCTGTTTTTGTTTTTTTTAGAGACTACTGTATACTTAGGGACCTTTAAAACCACATTATTTTATTATACATTTGCCCAGATCATGTCCAGTTGAATTTACCACATGTGCAAATTGTATAAAATCCCAAATATGAGAAGGGAAAACCAGACTGCTCCTGATTTTATCTTTGTGTCAGAAGGTTTTAATAAGTGTGTAAATGAGAGTTCACTCTTTATTTATAGTAAATTGGCAAAAAAAAACAACCTTATTTCACTTTGTCATTATGGGCTATTGTGGGTAGTCTGACTAGGCAAAATACACATTATCCATTTTAGAAGAACCTGTAAAATAACAAAATTGGAAAATGTGAATGAAAAAGTCTGAAAACATTTTGTTCAAAAGAAGAGGCTCCAGGTAGCAGGGTCTTGTACAAACCTAATATCCTGTCCACTTTTACATAGTGACTGATATGTGTGTATTTTTACTTTGTGACCATTGTATTACTAACGAATGTATATCTGTTTCCTCAGCTAATCCCTGTAATTATACCATGTACAACAATGTGCCCTAGATTATAATTCTGCCACGCTGCCCCTTGTATGGGTGTGCAGTGCATTGTGGTACCTGCTTATGTGTATGGTCATATGTTTCCATTAGTGTCTCTTTCCACTCGTAGATTTTCCATCTGACATTCATTTATTTGATTATAAGACAGAGAAAGCAGTGTTATCACCATGTGCTGACAGTAAATATCTAGATCTAACCTAGTCTAGCATTTGATCATCTCTGTTTCTACAAAACTGTCCATCTTTATTGCCTTTTCATATCACGTGATGCTGAAACAATCTTTGTTAATGTAGTATAATATCTTGTCATTCAGTGCAGGAAAACTATGCAAACTGACTGACAGACATAAATGTTCTCCTCTATTGTTTTTAGAAAGTGCTTTTTTTTTTTTCTTTCTCCACACCATACCCAGTCATGTTCAGTATCTAGATAGGCAGGCAGAGTGAGTGACAGCCAGAATAAATCCAATTATGATACGTCATTCTGAAGCTCTTGTGTTGATAATTTGTTGCTGTTTTTTGGTCCCACATAACATCTGTTATCTTCCCTTGTGTTTCTTAGCAATGTGAAAACATTTTCTGATTAAGATGATAGAATAAGGTTCGGAAGCTTTGTCTCGAAGACATATTTCTCATCTAGTCTAAGCTTTTGCTGGACCAATTTTATCACACAAACGGCTTTTTTAATTTAGTATTATTATTACAATTAGTGATACCTTATCACTCATGAGAGAAAAAGTCTGTGCTCTTTGTTTATTTAGTATTCATTTAAATGATGTGCTACAGTGTTCGAGTGTTTTAGAATTCGCATGGCCATATTTTCCCCTGGCATTATTTTTGAAGTGCCTCAGTTGTATCCATGTTGGTACTAGCCAGTGAATAAACACTAATCAACATATTCATTGAAGTTAATTCATGTCACTTTGGGATGCTCTGCTCTGACAGATGAAAATTTTCCACTTCTTATTCATGAAGCAGTGGATTTCCTTGCTGAAGAAGCAAACGGCGTTGAGCGATATTTCATATGTGTATGGCTACATAGTCAGTAGAACAGTTGCAAATGTGTAGTGATACAAATTCTACTTCATTAGTACTAATGAAGTGAAGTAATAGCCTCTTTACATTGTTACTTTAACTATATCAAATGATTATTACATCCATTGCATTCATTACATGAATTAAAGTTGCATGCCAATTCTTGTGAAACTATGTATTATATAGAGCAGGGGTCGACAACCTATGGCTCTTGAGCCAGATATGGCTCTTTTGATGTCCATATCTATCTCTTTCACTAGCACCGCTCATTACAGTGTGCCGACAAGCAATGTAGAGAGAGAGCTCTCTCAGCGCTTCCAGGTTGCTAGCCAATCCAGAGCCGCTGACGTCACCGGCTTCCGAGTTGCTAGCCAATCAGGAGCTGCTGACGTCACTGCAAGTCTGGATTGCTAGCCAATCTGGAGCCGCATGTGATGTTAGTGGCTCCGGATTCAAAAGGGCTGAGGGAGCCACACGTATATGGCTCCCTCAGCCCAAAAGGTTGCCGATCCCTGATATAGAGGATATGTGCCCTCTGGTCACCAAGGAGTTCCATATCCACATAAAAGCACATGGCCACAGGTTGTGCATGTAATGCTGATACGTATATATTTGGTTTATCTGTCCAAACATTATTATATTGTTAAAGTTTTTTAAATGTTTATTAAACATACATTTACTTTCATTTTCTGGGGCTTTCACTAGATTGATCAGGTAAGTGTGGTTTACGACTATAGTTGCCTTTTAAAAGACCATCCAAGTTGTCTTACCCATAGAGCAGTGATTTTCAACCGGGGTTCCGTGGAACTCAAAGGTTCCTCAAGGACAAGCCAGGGGTTCCATGACATACACTACATACAGATTCCAATCACTGTCAGGCAATACTGAGGTCAGCGATGGGGACCATATCCCGGTTAACCTACCTACCTGCACGCAGCATGCAGTGTACATACTGCGTGCAGGTTAGCCGGGATACGGTCCTGATCACTGTCAGACAATACCGACATCAGCTTCATCAAACTTTCTTCTTCTAATAAATAGTATACCATATACTATTTCCGTTTCCATTCCAAAAAAATTTCTGTAGGGGATATGCCAGAAATCTGACAACTCCAAAGGGTTCCCCTGAAGAGAAAAGGTTGAAAAACACTGCGCTAGAGTAATGAGCAATTCAGCTCTACTTTAAAGACAGAGTATTGCCCATTTCTGGAACAAGAATAATTAGAAAACCTCATGGTTTTGATTTATTTACCAGGAGCTAATTTATTCACTAAAACTGTTCTTATATATGTGTTTTCACAGCTGGTGGTGGAGACTGAAAAATGCCCCTTATCTATGAAGCTGTGTTCATCAGAAGATGTAAATGAAGTAGTAGCCCATATAGGCACATGTCTTCGAAAGATTTTTCCAGGACTTTCACCGGTGTAAGAATAAATAATTGCTTTTTTACCACAATTCTCCTCCTAATCATATGGAGGGAGGATGTTTTGCCTTTTAGAAAAACTGTAGAACATTAAGAGGGATATTAAATTATTCTTTCATTATTAAATTAATTAAATACAGAATGTATTTATATTGCCCATTTTTTATGCTTATGCTATTTTCTGTAACACCCCACTTAGTTTTTAGGATTCAAATCTATTGCACAGTTTTAGGGCCTTATTGACTAAAGGATGAATTCACCTTGCTACAATTCGAGTTGCATTGCCAAAATACTCAAAAATTCACTTCTCCTTATTGATGAAGCTGCAGATAGATTTGCAGGGGGACTGCTATGAATGTAATCACATGCATAATGTGGCAAATTCAGTAGAATACGAAGTCATACAGAGTAATATGAATTCCAGCAGTGAAGTTGAATGACGTCATCCTCGCCATATCCCACTAACTGTATATAAGTGAATAATACATCTTTTTCTATGTCACCTTGTCCCTAGTTTATGTTAAGTAGTAGACTATTTTAGTCACAGTCACCATTTTACGCTTGAATGAATAGTCGCTTTACGCCACATCAGAGTCCTGCCAACAAGCCTCCAATTTGCCACTTTCATGTGGGGAAGTAAAACAGGAGAATTTGAAGCACTATACCTTGTCCTGACTGCAACACTTTCTGATGCTTGGTCAGTTGTCAAAGTACATGTGCACGCAAAGTGATGTGAAGAGCCCTGTAAGATTGCTACTATCATAGTCACCCAAATTAGACACATATTCGCCACATCGCAGAGTTCAGTCAATGAGCAAACATGGGGAAATGCTGATCAAATGTGAATTCAGAGCTGTACGTGACTATTCGGTCTTTATTCAATAAGGCACTAAATGCATGGTCTACTATACAACCTGATGCATGTTTGGTGCATTTTACTTTAAACACGCCCGTTCCATTTTGTATTATCTCAACTTGTTATGAAGGCTGGTTGTGCCAATAAGGCAATATGTGTAGTCATTTCTTTTCCCCTCCATTATACATTTTAATTGCATAAATTGTATCTAGAAAGTATAATATTTAGCTACTGAATTTTTAAACTGGGGCTTTTGGGCATACTTCCTAAATCTGCATAAGCACTATAGAAAGCAATGGTTAAAACAAGGGTGAGGTTAATTTAACAACACGGTTGCTATCAGTACAGATGCAAACAGACAAAAAGCAATACAATTCATGAATTAACTCCAATCATAACATTTTGAAGTGCTGTATTAAATAACGGTCATTCCAATACAAGTGGGATTTTTTTATTTTTAATGGGACAGTAACACACATTACTAAAAAAATTAGTTAAGAAACATTATACACTAGAGATTGCCCTCTCAAAATTAACTTTTTTATTTAATAAAATATTATAATTCTGTGCATTTTTTTTTTTTTTACTCAGAACATGAGTATATGTTATTGAAAATGATGGGAAACTGGATAGGGGGAGAAATCATTCAAAAGTAATATACTATGACGTTGAGTTTTCTTCCTGTTTGAGAAATATAAAGTGTATGCTAGGAATTATTGAATATTTAGGTTAATTGATGGAGATATTTTTAAAGTGTTTTTTTTCCAGGAGTTTGCTTATAGCAGATTTGTGCAGATAAATAATCACATTGGGTTGGCTTGGCAGTTATTCTTATATAATACCTCTAAAAAAATGTTCTCTGTACAGCTACATTTATGCTTGGTATCGGTTATCTCTCTTCTGTGTTGCATATGTTATCTTTTAAGTAAAATAAAACACTTGGGGGGTAACTCAGCAATGTGCAAAGTGAGCTCCGGATCATTTGCATCACATTGCACATGCTGTTATGCGCTCTCTGATGTCCTGCACGCAGACATCAGCGAATGCTTTAAAGGGATTCCAGTCTCGGCGAGACCACTCGAGTTGCCTTGCCGAGACTGGAATCCCTTTAAAGCATTCGCTGATGTCCGCATACCTCTCTCCCAATCTCTCTAAGCTCCTTGGCTCCCTGTAAGCAAACGAATCATTTACAATGTTCTTTTGACATTTAAGGCACTATTGCCCCTTCCTACATTTCCTCTCTCGTATGCCCGTACGATCCTCGTCCTTAATTGCCCTCCTCCCAAAGCAACCAGCTTTGCGTGCCACACACCAATACTACCCTTTCTCATTTTAAACCATTTTCTCTCTCTGCCCCTCACATCTGGAATTCTATGCCCCTTTATATTCGCCAGGAACATTTCCTCCGCAGTTTTAAAGCCAAACTGAAATCCTACCTTTTGGAGCAGTAGCACTGATATTTATCACTGATTTTTATGTATATATTTTATCTAATACCTAACAATTTATGCTTAATATTTATATTTATTTGCGGACTTTTGTTTCAACGCATTCTCACAGCTCTTATTACCTGTCTGTGTATGTAACTCTTCCTCCCAATTAGATTGTAAGCTCTATGGGGCAGGGACCTCCAACCTCTTGTGTCAACCTCAACATATCACTTAAAGTGATTTAGCCTTGTGATCTTATGCTGTATTGTTTGATGCAATTTCTCATGTCTGTATTTTGTTTTTGTTCTGAATTGTACAGCGCAGTGTATGTTTGTGGCGCTTTAAAAATAAAATTATACATACATACAAAAAAAATTATTCATCCTTTTCTCTTTATTTCAGAAAAATTATGAGGAGGGTCAACATGGAGCCACCAGATAGACTGGCAAATCTGCAGGCACTATGGGACAGCCAAACCGTTACAGAAGTAGGACCTTGCGGTATGTGTCTAGAAATTGGCTTAATAAAAAAGTAAAGTAGATTTAAAATAAATAAAAAAATATAGAAAGTAATAAATAAAATGAATTAATAATTAAGTATTAATGTTATAATGCTTTAAAATGTCATAAATTATTTTCTTTTCTACGTTACTTTTTCTAAGGTGGTTTTTCTCAGATGTATGCCTGTGTCTGTGACTGGCTTGGGTTGCCCTACAGAGAAGAAGTGCAGTGGGTAAGTTTCTTTTAAAGGACCAGTAAGACCCAAAATAAAATTTAATCTGAATTGGCCTAGTAATCATTCCCACACAGCTCTGGTAAAAATGTTGTTTGAAGTTGAATACCTGAATGGTATCATTTTGAGTTAGATTTGCTTCCTTGTGGATGCAGCCATCTTTTAACTGATAAGTAAATAAAACCCTATCTAGTCATGTTGTTTTCTGGGAAAGTTTATAGAATTCATGTGCACGAAGTGCCCCCAGATTGGCTGCAATCAGCAGAGAGAGTGAGAGACAATACAAACCAATAAAAAAAAACAGGGATTCAACTTTGAAGATGAAATTTTTGCTGCATAGGAATAACTCACACCAATGCAAACAGCAGTCTTCTTTTCCTGGTGTTACTGGTCTATTAATAATGTAAAGAAGGAATTCCTTTTACATTAAACTTTTTGAATTCTGGGTAATTTTCTGTTTAATAGGATGTGGACACAATATATTTAACACAAGATACAAGGGAGTTAAACTTACAAGACTTCAGTCATCTTGATCACAGGTAAAATCATAGTAATGTTATTTTTATATTTAATATTTTAATTTTATATTTTGCCGTGTGTACACTCTTATAACTTACACCAGGACATATTCCAATCTTCAGCCAATCATTAATTTATTTCAGCATGTTACATTAATGCTTCAGTAGGACCATCAGCATGAAGATTTCTGTTATTAAGGAGAGGCTCAAATACCAATTTATAATCACAGTTAAAACCAACACAGTGTATGCAAAACAAACACTTGCAATTAGAACATACAGTAGACTACCACAGCTACTGACTGAAGATAGGACTTTTAGACTCCGACACGAATCCTGCTATTACAGCTAAGGAAGTGCCAAACAATTATATTTATCAGAAAGAGAGTGGAAACCATTACTTCTTTGCCTCTTAGTAAAGCGCTCTCTTTAGATGTTCTATTGGTACCTGGAAAGTGTGTGTGTTGTGGGAGGGGTTGCTGCCTTACGGCTGCCATGTTAGATCACTGTCTCGTGTCCTGGGGAAAAAAGAAAGATGGAATCAAATTTCTGATAATGTATCTAATTTACATAGAAATATAGAGCTATATGGGAAGCTCTGGGGGGAAGAGAAAATGTAGTATGCCTGTCATATGCTTTTCAGTATTGTTGTATCCTTGCCTTATTAGGCGATAGTATTCTGCTTTCATTTCCACCAATACCCTTCCAGAATCATCTGTTTGTGCAGAATTCCTGTAGATGAGCATATTAGTATGCTGTGCATGTGTTGATGAAGATATCACTACACACTGCCAGAGCTGATATATCTTGTGCAAACACATTAGGATTAGAAGGCTCCACAGGAAGGCTGCTTTAATGTTAATGAGAAACAAGTTGTGAGCGGTTCAGTGTTTACTGATTACATTTTGTAATTTATGGTTCCCTTTAATAATACCTAAGTTAGCTGATGTTGGTGTGACTTTATCAAGCACGGCTCTCAGAAAACTGTATACATTATTTGCACAGTTCCCTACAGAGTTAAATGTATAAATAAAAGCAATGCATGTTTCCGTGTTTTACGTCTGGCTGAAATTAGTATTTTCAAAAATGGGGCAGCAAATATGCAGAAGGGTAAATCTGCAAGTTATTTTACATTGCAATTCATTTACAGTTAATGGGTAATAAGAAAAAGTGGGCTTCTATAGCACACTAAGGGGGTTATTCACTAAAGTCTGAATTGTTGTATATAGGTGCGAATTCGCCAGGTAAAGACAGTTGCAATAACTGCTACTGTTGTAGTCGCGTTTTTATAATGAGAATATTGTCGCAGTCGTGACTTTATTATGGGAAAATTGTCACAATGTTAACATTAAAAAATTGTCACGACTTTACAATGGGGAAATTGTAGCAGATTTACTATGGGAATCCGCTGTTTGTGAATTCGACAAATTTTCACCTTAGTGAATAACCCCCTATATTCATTTTATACAGAGTGTTTTAAGGCAGCGGTTCTCAATCTGTGGGTCGCGACCCTGGCTGGGGTCGTGCGGCCATCCCACGGGGGTCGAGAACCACTGCGGTACCCGGAAGCAGCTGCAGGACCCCGTGACATCGGGCAAAACGTTACCACGTGACGCGCGTACGTGATGACGTTTGGCCAAAACGTCATCACGCGGTGCATGGTGACGTCAGCGCCGGGGGTCGCGGTCTCATAAAGGTTGAGAACTGCTGGTTTAAGGCATAATGGACAGGTTGAAATGCAAAGGCTTTCTGGAAAAAACTAACAGATCTTCACTCAGTGGAAGTATTTTTAAAAAAAATAAATACGTGACTTCTACGTTTATTGAATTCATGAATGTATTTTTGGTTACTATGCATGTTACTGGTATTAAAATATAATTAGTTAGAAAATAAGCTTAGCATTGATGCATTTTATAAGCAGAGTTTAAGAAAGGTTCATTTGTTCATAAATGCACTGGAATTTCTGCCTGTAGTAAAACAGCTTTTATTAGGGACTTCTCCCAGTAATCCCTTGATTGCTTTATTGGCTACTCTATTTATTACAGCAGATTCTGTACCTATAGTCAGACTCTACTACATTTTAGTGATTACCTGTCATAACAGTAGTTGTTTCCAAACTGGTGCAGTGCTGTTGTACATTGTTTCTAAGCATTCTCTTTCTAGGCTGTTAGTTTCCTTTATCCAACATATCATTTTTACTGTTAAATAAATTAATTTTTGCAATTTATATTTTTTGGCCTTTATAACTACCTTCTTACAGAAGAACCTCCTATCTCATCTACTTCCTCTTCAGCTGATCATGAAATCTTATTCCACTAACTTGATCCACAGGCTTAAGAAATATGAAAAAAACAAAACAATCATGAAAAAGCAGTAGGCTGCAGAACTGTGAGAATACACACATTCAAGATTCTGATACTCAGTTCTCAAGCTATTAATTCAAATCCCTGACTTAAGATGCCAAACTGAATTGCTGAAGAGGAAGAAGGTGACATAGAATGATGGAATTGAGTAAACAAAAAAATAAGCAAATAAAATAAATTGTAAAAACATTTATTTAACAGTGACATAGACAGACAAATAACTGTTGGGGGCTGGACTGTTCTTTAAAGGAGAACTAAAGTTATAAATAAAAAGTAGGCACCTAAAACAATACCTTTGTCTATGCTGAAACATGGCAATGGCAGCTTGAACTGTGCTGTCATTGCCATGCATGGAGGCAGACTTGACAGCACTTGCATGGGTATAGGAGCCAGTGTGAAGGCTTACCCACTTATTCAAAAGAGCGTACATGTCATCACGCTCATTGTGTTTCTTATTTTGTTGCCGGTGAGAGGAGCATTCTCACTGGGGACGCAATGAGCATGATGACTTGTACACTCTTTTCGACTGCCTATTTGACTAGGTGGCCAGAACTTCACACTGACTCCTGTACCCTCCTAAGCGCTGTGAAGTCTGCCTTTATGCATGGCAATGACAGCACAGTTTAAGCTGTCATTGCCATGTTTCAGCTTAAACTAAGGTATTGTTTTAGGTGCCATCTTTTTATTTCGAACTTTATTTCTGTTTTAAATAACTAAAACAGGCTCCTGCAAGTGTGATTTACTCCTTTCCAACCATGACTATCATATGTACATATGTTAAATATTCTATTGTCCTTTGCCTTGAAAGGATATTCATGCCAAAAATGAAAATGTCCAAAATACCTTTACAATATCTATGTGTGCAGTCTTTACATAAATTCTAAACTGTGTCTAGAAGGCATGAAGGAATGTATACTGTTTAGCACAATGCATGATTTGCCTGTTTTCATTTGTAACTCATTTAAAAGTGCCTTTCAACATGGCATATTTTCTAGTGGCATATTTTATTGGCTGTGCCACAACATGTGGTTTGTCACATGTATTTTTTCTCTTGTGGCAACTTCTTAAAAACCACCCACAAACAGCCTGCCCAAGAGGCTAGCTGACTTACTGTCCATGACCATCCAGGCCTATTGCCCTATAGTAAAACACTGGCTTATTATACAGGAAGCTTTGGAAACAGGTTAGTCAGTGAAGCGAAGTTCGTAGGATACGAATGAGAGGTTGCGCTGGAGTGAAGAGCACAAAAACAAAATAGGGAGGAGAACCTCGCGTGATATTGTTTAAATGAATGAGCAGTATTCGGTGCAGCACCTTAAAGCACAGTGTTTATTGATTATTTATTTATTTCACTGATATCAATTACAACACTGTGTCCAGCACCGAATACTGCTCATTCATTTAAACAATATCACGCGAGGTTCTCCTCACTATTTTGTTTTTGTTTTTGTGCTCTTCACTCCAGCGCAACCTCTCATTCGTATCCTACGAACTTTGCTTTTCCTCGAACTTATTGGGGCAGTCGGGGCAGACTGACCTTGGAGGACTGCTTGCAGGAGGACTAACCATAAACTTTCCACTCAGGTTCAACAAGACTTACGTGTCTAATATTTTATCTTGGACATTTGGACGTTAACTTCTACACTTTTTATTGATTATTATTTAATTGCTTTTAACTGTTATTAAGAATTTGTCTATTAGGCGCTAGACCTATTGGATATCTATCCACTAACCACCTAGTCAGTGAAGCTGTTGGACAGGCCATTTATGTGACAAATGTTATGGTATGACACTGCCCTAAAGGTATGTGTGGACATGTGGCCCAGAACTACACAAGGCATTAAATTACTTTTTTACTAAATGGCGCTGGGCGATTGTGACGTTGCCATGTTAATCTAACAACCAGCAGTGGATTCAGTGACAGACTGGAAAAAATAAAGGGCAAGGCATGAGTAGAAACAGAAGTAATAAAAATAGTCATGATATGAACCACCAAGCCTCAGACTTAATTTACTTTCAGGTTGCTGGAGTCCACCACAGCACATAATGTCAAAATAATTAAAACATCAAAAGTAAAAAATGACTACCAACTCCAAAGCATCTTGGTCTCCTTTAATGTCATCTTGACTCTTTGCACAAGCTATTTTATAACGGTCAAAAAAGAAATAAAATGCAGGGTCAGACCAGGGTACAATGGCCTGCCGGGAAGCAGTTGAGCTGGCTTGCTGGGTGGGCCTCCAGTGACCCTGGGGGTTTAGTCTGATGCCTTACTTTAGTATTTGATGCAATGTCTCCAGTGCTATAAAAATATCATATTGGAAGCTAATTCTATAAGGTTTGTTAAATTTTAGAAGAAGGAAATGAACTGATATTCATTGTAGCTGGAGAAATGCATTATTTCTGTGTTTTACAGAGATTTAATACCTATCGTAGCTGCCCTGGAATACAATCAATGGTTTACAAAGCTATCATCAAAGGATCTTAAATTGGTAAGCAACAACCTCATATGTGTAACTCCTTTCATTGAGTTTGCCTGTACAGTACTTAATTTTTCCAAAGACATGATTGCATGCAATTTTTTATCCAAAAGCGGAATAATACATTAAGTTTTGACCATACATTTTTATAGCATTTGTTTTGTGTTTGTGTGTAAATTTTTTTAGGAAGTGTCTCGTACAAAAATGTAACCATTTTTAAATTAAAATATTATGGATGTACAGAATGAATTGTTTTTTAGTCTTAATTTTTGGGTTTTCCCAGCATACAGTATAACTGTTTGGAGCTATATACTGCAATACAGTGTTGTATTACGGTAATTTTATGCTGAATATTTTTTGATAATTTTTGTATATCAATGCAGTACGGCTTCTTATACTTCTTTAATCACTAGAGTTTGCTTTTTCCGTTTCAGTCTACTGATGTCTGTGATCAGATTCTGCGTGTGGTCAGCAGGTCCAGTCGATTAGAAGAACTAGTGCTAGAAAATGCAGGACTGAAAATGTAAGTACTTACTGAGTAACAAATACAGAACCTATTGTACCTTGTAAAGCTGAGCTGGTTACATTGCAAAGTTTCATGTATGTATCCCAGAAAAGCCAAGGAATCAGCCTACCATGTGTGATCATATTTTTGGCCACTGAAGACAGTGTTTCATAGGTGATAATTCAATTTAGCTCCAAAAACAGTAACACTATCGCTCTAAGCTAATACATTTTTAAGTCTGTTTTAGGAAAGGAGAATAGAAGTACTGGCATTACCAAATTCACTGCCTACCCCACGGCCCGACCCTGCACTGCTCTTTTTCATTGAGGATGGATGATCAATTGAGATTAACCCTGATGGCTTTATTTGACCATAGGCTTGAAAATTTGAATACTCCTCTTAATAATGAATGAGCATTGTGCAGAACTCCCTAGATATTCCTTTTGCATACCAACAGTTTTCATTGATGCAACACTGAATGAACCATTAAAAAATATTTGTTGTTACATGCATCAACATATATTTACCCAGTCTTGGCCTCATTACTGATCCATAAGTCACAGAATTTACCGTACCTAAATGCTGTCCAGGGCATAGTGGGAGCTAAAGTTTTGGAAAGAGCTGGAGGGCCAAAGTTCACCATTGTTTCTTAGAGGTTCATCTGTTTGATTGTCAATAACAAGCACAATACTACAGTTTTAGAATTAGTATCTATTATATGATATGGCAGATGCACAGTCTCCAAATATAGACCCTCATGATCGTGTTTTTATTTTGGCAGATTTCAAAATCATTATCATTGTTTCATGTGTTTGTATTACCTTTAATGAGATACAATTATTTTCTGCTCTGCAAACCTAAGTTTGCGTAGATTTTCTTAGTGCTAATAAAAACATTAATCCCACAGATTCCGTGTATTGTCTTCATTGAACAAGACCAACATGAATTATTTACATCTATTGTGCAGGCTGTGTGTAAACCTTTAAAGAAGAGAGCCCAAGGGGAAATAAACCCCTCTGGGCAAATTACTACTGTAAGAAATTTGTTGCTGTAGTGTATAATGGAGCACTTTACATTATACATATTAAATGCACCATCTGGAGTTATGATAGTTTCATTTTAGAGCACTGAACAATTTTATAAGATCATTTTAGATGGAGTGTGCAGGAGCCATGAGCTCAGCTGTACCATATTTATGTGAGTAGCCCTCTTTTGCTTTGATTTTTATTAATTCTTTAGAAACCATTGCGACCCTAAATTGATTTAAAGAATGACTGTGTGAGAGCAAGACAGAACCCATTTACACTGTATTCAACAATCCAGAATCAGAGTTTTAAACAGCCATGGCTTTATGGCAGTTTTGCTCCAATACAGTATATGTAAAATGTTGTTTTACTCACTTTATTTTTCTGAAGATACCTAAGGGGTAAAATTTATTAAAAACGAAAGCATTGATATCTCGATACTACCAATATCGCGATATTGAATTTCGTCCGAGCCATTGATTTCAATGGCAGAACGGCTGAAATTCCGATATTGCGATATCGGTAATTTACCGATTTTAATAAATTTCGCCCTAGAGTTAAATGGTATATAAGCTTGGTCTTAGGTACTGTTTACATGCAGTACTTAACATTTAAAAGTCTAGAATAGATCATTTACAACAGTGCTAGATGCAACATAAAAGTTTTCCTAACTATGCTTCTGTTGACAAAACACTATATATATATATATATATATATATATATATATATATATATATATATATATATATATATATATATATATATATATATATATATATATATATATATATCTGTGTATGTATATTGTAATTTATAAAGTGCCTCTAAGTTAAACAACCCTGTACAATCCAATCCAATCCAGTTACGAGATGGGGGAAGTGCTTAACATAGTACAAGTGAAGTAAATTACAAGCATAAAATCATGTACCTTAGATACATCACTCTAATTACTAGGCTGTGATTGAAACAAAAGGATGGAGGTCCCTGACCCATAAAGCTTACAGTCTAAATGGAAAGGTAACTTGTGTACACGGAAGGGAGGGTGCAGTAACACAAAGGGGGAAATGTATCAAGTGGTGTTAACATAAAAAATAGACACAAATTACTTTGCGTCCATTTATTAGCAATTTGCGTCCATTTATTAGCAATTTATCATTCAGTTTGCGTCCATTTTGCACCAGCTTTGCCTGTTTTTTATTTTTTTTGCGAAAATCGGTGATCAAGACCAGTCGCACTTGATTTATGAAGGTTAGAACGATTTTAAGACCTGTTATAAGAAGTAAAATTAACGCCTGCCTGAACCCTAGCGTTAGAGAACCAGGTACACATTTGTATAAAGAATGTTTGCATTTCCCGTTTGTGTCCAAATATTAGCAAAATGTTAGCATTTACTGTTTGTACATGGAAATTGCTAACATTTTGCTGATATTTGGACACAAACGGGAAATGCTAAGGTTTTGCTAATATTTGGACACAAATGGGAAATGCTAACATTTTTTACACAAACTAAAAATTAGTGTAAAAAAGGACGCAAATTACTAACATTTTTACGCAAAAATTGAAGTTATAATTGGGCGTACTTTTAATGGTAAATAGCTGTTATTTTTTAGCACCTATTTTTACCATTGCGATAACCCCACTTGATACATTTCCCCCAAAGTGTCAAGTTATTGGCCTATACATGCAAATCAAAAGGATAATTAGTCTCTAAGGATAAAATAAATGAAAGATATGAAAACGACTGCTTGTGCGCCTGAATTTTAGCTTAGTTCTGAACACTTTATTTATTTTTTGGTTGAGATAGTTTTAGAGCAGCAGCTTACAGACACAGTAACAAATATATTTCGGATGTCATCTGAAGCTACATTCTACATTACTGAATATTAATCAAATGTAAAGGAAAAAATTTTAATACATATTAATTTTTAATATCCTTATTATTTTCATAAAAATACTTTTTCTTTTGAAGTCTTTCTCATCATACCAAGTAGTCCACGTTATATACTCTTCTTAAATGAAATATTTATACAGACCAAACATCTATCGGCTTCAGAGATCAGAGAGCAATATGTACTAATGAAGCCTACTCTGGAACAGTTATTGCCTTATTCCTGCAATTTTTGGATATCTCTGGCTGTTATAATAAATGAAAACTGTAGATAAAACATATAATATTCACATTCATTTTACACCGTTTAAACTTCAGCAACTTATGAATGTTTGATGTCCGTTTTTAGTATTTGCTTTTTGGTTTGCAAAATGGAATGAAAATAATCTACCAGTATCATTCTAGGAATAGCATATTAATTTTTGTCTTGCGTTCTATGTCTGATTTGAATTTTTCACAGATCTACTAATTTAATGGATATTATTGACCATGAACACATTTTTATATGTCTGTTAAACACTGAATACTGTTTAGTAATGTGGTGACAATGTCCTTCTTTACAACCAGTCCTGCCTATTAATAGTATGTTGATGTTAATCTAAGAAATATCCAGTTATTGTTACATATTCTTCTTTAAAGAGATCCCTAGAAGTCATGGGAAAATGATGTCACTTCATTTTGGTTGGGCCAATTTGCATCACTATGCATCTGGTACAGTTCGACTGACTAGCGTCGAATAGCATCTGTCTCTGTTCAGTTGTTGAGCAAATAAAGAGTAGTGAATTTGCATCTGTTGGAGCAAAGGGACCCAAATTTACTATGCCTTATAATTTAGCAATTTTTGCTGTGACCCTTTATCCATGACTGTGACAATTTTAAAGTCTCGACCATGACAATATTCACATAATCGTATGGGAACATTGTTGAGGCTCAACTTTTCTATAGAAATACTGTCGTGATTTTACTATAGAATTATTGTCATGACTTTACTATAGAAAATATTTTCGCGGTCGCAATTTCAAAATTGTATCAAAAATCCGCAACAATCCCGGGGGGTGTTAGGCGACCCCTCGCAAATTGTCATTTGACTCCAAAAGGGGTCGCAACCCCCAGGTTGAGAACCATTGCCCTATAATGAAGACTTCTGGCGGTACAGAAAGCTTGGGGTGCTGGTGATGCTGTGTTAGCCACACCGATATGATCCTAAGTCCCTGAATTAGATAAACATGTTTCTTTGTTCTATGTTAACCATTATAGATTCAGATCTAAATAAAGCCTTACTTAACTTGCCAGCAGGGCCTGCCCTTCCATTAGGCGGAATAGGCAGATGCTAGGGGCGCTGGCTGTCCAGGAGGGCGCTCGCGTGCATTTTTTTTTTTTTACTGGTGACAGTGCTGTTGGAGGTGAGTGGGGGGCACGGAGCAAGGAGGGGGGGGCGCCGGGTGGGGGGAGGCCTAGGGCGCCAATAGGGCCAGGGCCACTACTGCTTGCCAGGATACACTACTGATGCTTCATCAAAACTATGTAAGGTACCCAATCTGGTATTTGCTTGTATTGTTCCAGAACATCCAGCAATGAAAGTAATTCAGTTGCTGGGTGTTCACATGATAGCTGTTTGATATGAGGCTCTTAATCTGCTGCAGGTACAACATTTAGAGTCACACTAGGGCATATAATATAGGGCATATAGTGGGGCTGTTCTGCTGACTTGCAGTGTTGGGTCCTGGGTCTAATTCCACCCTGGACTTCATCTGCATAGAGTTTGTGGGGGTTATTCACTAAAGTCCAAATTGTTGAGTATAGGTGTGAATTCGCTAGATAAATAAATTTGCAATAGGCTGCTACTGTCTCAGTTGCGTCTTTATAATGAGAATATTGTCGCAGCCGCAAATTTATTATGGAAAAATTGTCACAATCTTAAATTTAAAAATTTGTCGTGACTTTACAATGGGGAAATTGTCGCGGATTTGCTATGGGAATCCACTGTTTGAGAATTTGACAGTCAAATTTGTATCTTAGTGAATAACCCCTTTCAAATGTTCACTTGCGTGGGTTTCCTCCGGGCACTCCGGTTTCTTCCCACAATCAAAAAACATACATCTGTGTGTGTGACTAAATTGGGAAAACTAGATTGTAAGCTCCACGGGGCAGGGACTGAAGTAAATGATGAATCTCTGTAAAGCGCTGCATAATATAGTAGCGCTATATAAAAATGAATAAATAAGCGCTAAGTTTAAAAAAAAAAAAGCCATTGTATTGACTGGTATTTGTCACACTTACGTGAACATGCGCCAGAACTCTTCATGTTGCATTTAGGTAAGTGTAGAGATGTGATTGCAAGGAATACGACAGGATATTAGCAGTAGGAAAGCAGAGGTAGCTGTCACACTGGGAAGAAAAGGTGTAAGCGCCTATGCATTTTATATAAAGCGTGTCCCGAAAATTTGCCAGTATACATGGGCCATCTTATTTTCAGGGCATACTTTTTTTAAAAAGCGAGCACTTAGATGTGTTACCTAGCCTTAGGTGGACTTAGGTGGATCCTAGCCTTGGGTAGCCTTTGATAACGTTCATTTAGCCTTGCTAAAGCTCATTTAACCTTATTATAATCCACCACTTGGTGCATGACTGGTCCAATAATGGGTTGCTGTAGCCAAGTAAAGAACACTAATATGTGCCCAGCAGGGAGTGAACAGAAAAGCTCATGGGACTTTAATACTGATACCTAGGGTTGTTACGCAAGCAGCCCAAAGCTTGTATAATCTGCTCCCTTGGCCTGTTTAGTAAAATGGATTGTGCATCTTGGCTCTCTGTATCCGCACAGCTATTCAGCTTATTAACAGGCCCTAAAAACAGCAGTCACATTTTGGGTATACTTTCATTAGCAATTAAAATGACAGTTTTGAGTAGTCTTTCTCTGTACCACAAAGTACCCACCCTCTTCCTCATTTTGGCGAAATGGCCACTGAAGTGCACAAATCTGTCTTCGCATGCTTTTCAGTGGTCGTTTCACCAAAATGAGGAAGGGGCAAGTACTTTGTGACCGTCACATACACAGAGCAGCATTGGGGAGTTTAAGCATAGGATTGTGACAAGGAAGCAGATGGCGAAACAGTATTATAAATATGTTGCTGCTGGTTACGATCAGTTACATATGTTAGTAAGATATTCTCCTTTAAGTACTTTTTTTTTTATGAACGGTCTTGAGACAGAATCTGTGAGAAAAAGCGCAAAATAAAATCGCACTTATAGTGCTATATATATATATATATATATATATATCACAAAAATTCTCAAAAGAGAAAAAAAATCAAATGAACTAGAGTATAGTCTAGGAATAGCTGTGAAAACTGTGTGATGAAATTCGATGAAACACTACAAACTCCTAAAAGTGCTGAGTGATACTAATAAAGGGTTTAATATGCACTTACCAGAAGCCACAAATAAAGAGCCTTATAGTAAATCACATGGGAGAAACTCCTAAGATGATGGAGCATAACAAGATATGTTCTCTTTGGATAATTTTTTTGTTACTTTTCATGAACGGTGTCAAACTGGCCCACCAGGACACAGGGAAAGCTCTTGGCAAGTCCTCCTAGAGGAATTTAAACTACATCATTATGAAATATTCCTGAGGATTGTGTAAATAAGGTAGTAGGAGTTTTTAGACAAAAACGGAAGTAAGATACAATGATATTATTGGGAATGAAGAGACAAACATTTTTTACTTGGTGGGCCCCTGATCTCTTGTTTCTCAGTGTGCCTCAGTACTCTAGTCCAACACTGCCTATGAATAGTTTTTTGCTTAAAATATAGTACATGTATACTACATTATTCTAACTGATTTTTTTCTTTTGCAGAGATTTTGCACAGAAACTATCCAGTGCCCTTGCACACAATCCAAACTCAGGGCTTCACACTATTAATCTGGCATGCAACCCACTGGAGGACAGAGGTAATTGAGGTTTTACCAGCTAAACAAAATTGATAAAGGGATTTGTGTTCATTTCTCAGGCTTAGCTATTGTTATAGACTATCCACCTTAGTTTAATTGAATTGCAAATCCATTTTTCATTTTGTTATTTTGTATTTTTTTATTTCTTAATTGAAGCTTCACTTATGCAGATGCTGTTACAAGAGGAATCAAGCGGAAAATAGAAGAGCCGATTTCTGTTGTTTACACTATTTTCACTTCAAGTATATGTTATATATTGTTTTCTATCAAAATTAAAATACATAGATTAAGAAAAATTGCTCTCAAAATCTCCAAAGGACAGGACACAGCCCAGATGCAATAAAATAATCCTTATGGTCTATTGGAAGTAATAATTCATTTACAGCAGTAGTACCACAATATTTATATGGAGGAAGCTAGTGGCATGGAAATCTGTTAAAGTACCAGCAGCCCTAAAAAATAAAAATTCCCATTTGGATAAACATAGCAGTTATTTAAATGCAGCACTTGCAAAAATGTTATCTTTGATGTTACTTTTATGAATTTTACTGCTTTCTGTCTGTTCTTATTTTTACTTATAGCAGCCATGTTGTAGACCTAGCCTATTCCTTTTGTATTCTATGGTAACATAGTAACAGTTTATAAGGCTGAAAAAAGACACAAGTCCATCCAGTTCAGCCTATTTTCCTGCAGTATTGATCCAGAGAAAGGAAAAAAACCCATGATGCAAGAGCCAATTAACCTCATATTAGGGAAAAAAATTCCTTCCCGACTCCAATATGACAATCACAATAATTCTCTGGATCAAGATCCCACCTTCAGTTATCCAGTACCCATAACTTGTAATGTTCTTACACTGAGGGAAAGCATCCAAACCAGTTCTGAACTCTTTAATGGAATTAACCATGACAACTTCAGGCAGAGAGTTTCACAGCCTCACTGTTCTTGCAGTAAAAAATCCCCTTCTATGTTGATGCCGAAACTTTCTTTCCTCTAAACGTGGAGGATGCTCCCTTGTTATACAAACAGTTCTTGGTATAAATAGATTGTGGCAGAGATCTCTGTACTGACCCCTAATATAGGCATTTTTTTATTTTGGTGTTCCTGTTCTTTTAAGCAGAAGAGTGATATACCAGCATAGGGTGGCACATGGAATCTGCTGCGGCTGTTGCCTCTGAATACAGCATAGTCGATTAGTTTTGGTGGATAGATGGAACTGTTGGGGAGGATCTATCAAACTTTTGTATCACCAGACCCATTAATGCAACAAAAGTAAAATCTGTGTGTGATTAAAGAGAGTATATTGGTAGTGCACACTTCTTGTGCTACATGTTTGTTGTACTGGTATTTGGGCTGGAGGTAAGCACTGTATTTCTCTAGACTCTCTTGTGGTTATAAATTGACTCTCTACTTGTGAAATTTGACTCCCAATTTTACCACAGTGAATGAACTGATGCTTTAAAACCTGAATGTAGTATGGAATTGACCTTGTTCTAATATAAGCATCTGTCGGAGATATGATATGAGAACTTTCATTTACAGCTGTCTTTATATGTGCACACACTATAAGCAGTGTACATTGCTCTAATCAGTAGGGGACCTGTATTATTCCTTTTATTACTGTTGTGATTCTTTGTAGTTATATATTTATTGTGAATTATTGTTATGATTTCTGTTTTTCATTAATTTTGTTTTTGTGTCTAGTGGTGCGAAATTAAATTATGATTTCCAACAGATCATAAAAAAAATTTTTTTGATAAAGTCTTGGTCTTTCCTTTAGAGATTTTTGAGTGCAATTTTTCTTTTTCTTTTTGTTTTTGCTTTTGGTGGATATGGCTGGTAAGATGCACCACACCCTATTGGTATAATCTTTTATAAGAATAGTGCTGTCGCTCCCATATGCTGTCTACGCTGCATTGTTGGATTACTTTATCAATCTAGCATGAATTATACTTGAATAATACTTTAATGACCGCTGCTGAGATCCATTCTACATATAAATCATGGGTTAGTTCACATGCTCCATAGCTATGTCATCAATTTAAAATATACACACTTATAATGTATAAAGTAAGAGAAGACAGGTCCCAGAGGCTGTATCAAGTTATGTCACTGCATGGTCACTGTTTTGGTGATCCCCTCAACTGGTGGGTGGATACATTACAGATCATATTTCAGACCTATTCTTTAATCAGCACTTACCTTGATTGCTACATAAGCAGTTTGCTTTGTTTTCTTTGAGATTTTATAACAATTGAAATGGAAATTAGTTTTCCAATCCTTAGGGCATATTAGTATAGAAACACAGTTTCTTTGCCATTTATTTACTTTCTGCTTGCTAGTAGTTAACTAATCAGAGCAATCCAGATAAAGTATGACATTTGTAATTTATTTCAAGCTAAATGAATGACTGGAAGCAGGTCAAGGCAATACTTATGGGATGCAGAGTTATCTATGTGAATGAACAGAAAATAGGTTTTATTGCCTTCTAAAGGAACAGTAACACCAAAAAATTGGATTGGCACGGCAGTAAAAATACAGCACTTGTATAAAAAAAAGAAAAATTCTTTTGAAGTTAAACTCATTCATTTTTCATCAATCTACTAGTTACCACCTCACTAAGGAAAGTGGTGAAAGGAAACAAACAATATAGAGATGTCACCCCTAATATTTTCCAAATTCCATGGAAACAGTGCATTTTTAACAGGGATCTCTAGCATCGTCCTTGCAAAAACTGATTTACGTTTAAGAGAGTGGTCTGTACTCACCTGTGGGCATTCCACTATTCCCGCAACGTGGTATGAAGGTCTTAAGTTCATCTCCTAATTGTGACTTTACTATGTGCTACTGTCAGTCTTCCTAATCTGCATCAGAAGTGCTGTTTTGATGTAATAAGACTTCTGCACATACCTGCCCTGCCCGTACATTCAAACAGATAAGGCAACAGCACAGTAAAGTCTCAATACTAGTAGTAGAAGTAGAGAAGATTTTCACCCTGCGAGTAAGATTTCTTTTTGATTTAGCACAGCTTTATATAGAAATGTAGGTCTCATTTATTTCTCTTTTGTTAGATTTGTACATTGATTAGGTAATTATTTTCTCTCCTATATTAATACAAAAACCTTGTACTGAGCAGATAAATTACAGAGTGTGGATACCCTGTTCTAAAAGACAAGAGCTTTGAGAACATTATATTTCTTTAGTTGAATGAAAAAAAGGTATTTTCCAGACTGAATGACATAAGGATGTATTAATGATATCTGTTTTAGGTTACATCCGTGCCTTAAAGGTCTTTTCATCTCACGGCTAATATTTAGTTCAGCGTAAATCAACCTAATGCCCATAATTTGCTTTTTTATTGCATGTTGCACAACCAATACTTGATGTTCAATTTGCATGTAATTATCCTGGCTTTAAAACCTGTTTCATACATTTTTGCAGGTGTTTCTTGCTTAAGTATTCCTTTTGCCAAACTCCCTAAAGGACTGAAACATTTAAACTTATCCAGAACATCATTATCACCTAAAGGTAAATTTCTCAATGTGTAGACCTTTAACATTGCCCTAGATATCCATTACAGTCACTCATACTTAATATTCATGTAATCATAAATCCTTCATCCATATAATACCACTTAACTCTGCACACATATACAGATCTCATCTTTACAAACATGCAGCCACTGCATTAACACATTCTAAACATGCATATAGAGTTCTCTGCATACACATAGAGATTTCATTTAAACCCTACATGCTTACAGGATAAATTGCTGTCATTTCACTACCCCAGGCACATACATAAATCCCAGCTAGCTAACATACACAGACTACATTAATGCATATGGAACATACATTTTCTACTTATCACCTATTCACACTTCTGTAACTCGCTCACAGAAGTGCACATTGTATTCTGTCAGTGCTGCTTATACAAGTGCATTGTAATTAGGCCAGGACCACACTGGATGCTTTGTAATTGAGGTGTTTTTAAGTAGGCTCATTATTGTCAAGGGTGCAAAACAAAATAGCCCATGTGGATTATCCCACAAGAAACAATAGATCCTATTTTTTTAGCTCAGCTATATAACAGCTAATGTTGCCCTGGCCTAAATTAATTGTGTTATCCATGAAAATGTAACCATGTGCATGTCCACATAAACCATCACTCCTGCACACTTGTATAAATTTTATTCAGCATACAGGTGCCTTTACAGCCAGTCACTGCTGTTACAGTTAAAGAGTTCATTACCATGTGTTATACATGCATATTCTACATA
>WMED01002617.1:0-18196 GCA_019650415.1 Pipa parva
AGTAGACTTTGTAAAAATTAACATTCGTGTCATTCTCAAAACTTTTGGCCATGACTGTATTATTTTAAAAAGGGATAATTGGTTTGAGATACAAACTGTCTTGAGATACAATCTTGGTTACGGAACGAATTAAATTCGTATCTCAAGGTACCACTGTACTTATTATGGCACTAAATTGTCATTATACAAGTTTATTAAAGGGATGAGCCCTAGATTTTTCCAAATGCATGTATTTGTTAAATTGGCAGTACATCAACAGCAAATTCTAATGTGTGTGAAAGTGCACATAAAGGGGGGAATTCACCAATCAGTAAAGTGAGCTCCGCGACATCAGCGAACGCTTTAAAGGGATTCTAGTCTCGGTGAGAGCAAAAGAGTTGCCTCGCCGAGACTGGAATCCCTTTAATGCGCTCGCTGATGTCCGCGTGCAGGACATCAGCGTGCGCATAATACCATTTGCGAAGTGAGCAGAAGGATTCGGAGCTCACTTCGCTGAATGGTGAATTCCCCCCCAAAGAGTTTTACCCTATATTTACAAAATGAATGGGGCACATTCTTTAATTGTGGTAAAGATATTTCCATCTATTACAGGCAACTTTTTCAGTTTATAAACTTACCAGGAATATGTTTTTTTTTATTTTTTATAATAATATTTAAATACAAACCAGCTTTGTAACATAAGTACCCTTGAAATGGAGTTTATAATAATCTTAAAAACAATATGGAAATTTTTTTTCAAGAATCCAAAATAAAAACAAGTAATGTGCGTTCAGGCCTGTCTTCATCTTTATTCAATCCTCCACACAACTGATAAAAAAAAAAAAGCCGCATTCAGTTCAAGCACATCTAATGTACGGACACATCCACCCCCTCTTTTTAAATGGGAACCAAGCTCCCACGGGGAAACAATGAATTTTATTTGTCTTAATTGGTTATAAATGTGTCACTTCTCAAGCATGAAATGTGGAGATCCCGATATAGTTTGCAGAATGGTCACAAGCCAAAACATTCTTAGGTCAATAAAACAAACAATGGATGTTAATTTTAACTTTTTTTTTTTTTAAAACCTTCACTCCTTCATTTCAGTAAAGCAAAGTTGTAAGTTTGAGGGAGGGTCATTTCAGGAGTATTTCTGCATTTATATCACCAGTTATTGCACAGTTTTTAAGAGCAGCGCCAGTATGGATCATAATACAGTAACTAGATAAACACTTAACAGCACAGTAAAAGTTGCATAAGATCTCATTTTCTGGTGAAAGCACCTGTGTCTCATTTCAGTGCAAGATGATCTTCAGGATTATTGGTTCTACTAAGGCTGTAGAACAAAAGTGCTCTGCCACAAATAACAGCAGAAATTATCTAAAAATGGAAGTCTCCATATAAAAGCTAGACATTCAATATTATAACACTGACAGATCGGTAGTCCTTATTGAAAGAACTTCTTAGTAGTTCCATAACATGAAGGAACATTATTTTACATTAAAGCACTTGTTCTTTGTCAAGAGCTTCTTAAGCATGATGACCACATACAGAGTAAACTGGATTGCATTTGTAATAGGGTGACTTCTGAAATATTAAAACTGTAGACCGTACTGGCAAGATAGCTTTAATAAGGAGACCAAGTGATCAAAGTGTTAAAATATACTGTAAAAAAATCTGACTGTCAGTCTTATTTTACTATAGAGGCATCATTGCACCATTTTCTCTGGATACCAAAGTTGCTTGCATTTCCCCTGCTTTATGATGTGTACTCGCCTTATGATAATGACCCATCAGAGCCAGCCTGAGTGATCTCTAAATATTGAAGAAAAAAATAAAACTAGTATTTGTACATAACAAAAATATGTAAATAAGGTACAGAACGATCACCTTAAAGAGTCTGCAGAGTATTGTAATGTCATCTACCATGCAGAAATGTTAAAAGTCAAGCAAAGGCACCATTCAGCTGGGATCAAAACGGCCTTTTTAACAAAGCCTTAAATAGATGCCCACCAATGGGCACTTTAGATTGGATTACATCTACTGATTGGCATTTTTTATTTTAGCATAGGGATTTTTAACTTATTCTACTATAATAGTTCCTGGCTCGTCAAATCCGATGTTCTTGTAGTTAAGTAAAGGGGAGGGTGAGAAAGCAAAGCGTATAAATCAGAATGATAAATTTGTTTGCCATAACAAACACCCCCAAAAAAGCATGAAAAAAAAGCACACATTTAGGCAAAAGAATAAATCTGCCCCTGAACTTTAATGCAGCATGAGCCCATGCAGTAATATTGCAATGCATGAGGCTGTGGGCAAAGTTATGCTATCCATGTTCTTCTGCAGTGGGAAGCATTGACAAGTCCCCTGGTATCTTAAAGCCAGTACTAAACAGTTCAAGGCCACCTTCAGAAACCACAATAAAAAAAAAAAATCTAATTCATAGGGCTTTCCATTGCTTCATTCTAATTTCTTCCCTTCCCACTTAGGTCAACAGTTCAGAAGATCAGTCTCTGATGAGATCACTTGGGTAACTCAGTGGTTTAATGATTCAGTACGTGCTTTCACAGTTCTCCCGCTCTTCATCCGATTTGTCCAAGTTAAATGGTTTTCTGTAAGATGGAGGGCTATAGAAAACATGAATAGGTTTAGTATTGGTATGTAGCAATGGTTAAAATTAAGTAAAACACCATGACACGAACACAAAATTCTTGCATCTACAGGTGTTGGTAAAGCTTGATTTCTTAAAACTGGACATCACCAAAGTATTCATTTTATTTTAATCAGTTTACAAGAAGGTTAGATTTTGCTACAGCATGTAGATGCACTGCTGCCAATCACTATCTAGTACTGAGTGCCAAGCAAGCTTGGTGCACAGATGGGAGCCACTGCTATGCTGTCTGTACGGAAATCATGAAGTCAGTATTAAAATTACATGACATCACTAAAGTACACGACTATAAACTTTAGGCAAATCTCACAGTGTATTTACTGCATCAATAAATGTATATTAGTTGTTGTGTTTTAATGTCAACCCAAACACATTAGTTCACAGACACACAAGAGAGTAAGAGCAGTGTGCTTTGGAGTTAGGGAAGAGATATGGCTTTATAATGTATTATACTTACACTCTACATCACATATATAAAGGGAAAACATAAACCTATTATATATAGCATTTATAGAACATGAAGTTCTTATTACATTTTTACAGTGTGTGATTATATGTAAAAAAAAACATTAATTTTCAGCAAATGAACAATTATACATATAAACTAAGCACCAGTATGGATCTGAGGTATATAAAGAGCACCCACATAAACAAGCTCCAGCTAAAATATATAAACTGAAATACACAATAAGGCACCATTTAACTGGCATATTGACAGAGCTTAAAACTACAATCTGAGTCAGTCAGGTACTCTCCCCTTTCCTTGGCTTCTGTCTCGTATTTCTGACTTGATCCAGCATGGCCTAGGTCAGGGGTTGGCAAAGTTAAATGAGGAGGGAGCATTTCGCTCTCTCCTCCAGCGGCGACTATTTTTTAGTGAGCCGCAAAGGGAGAGAATCGCACATCTCCTGACCACATGATCTGTCAATGGCCAATCAGAAGAGGCATCAGAGGTCATGGGCGGAGCTTTGGAGGTGCGCTCTGAGCCACAACAACACTGTTAAAGAGCTGCAAGTGGCTCGGAGCCACACAATGAGGACCTCTGGCCTAGGTGACAAACCTTTCTATCAACACCTGGATAGGATTCCTTACTATGGGATACTCTTTTATAATTCTGTACCTAACTAGAGTCTAAATAACAAGTTACCCTTTCCCTCTTGCAGCCTTGAAAGTTACTCCATCAATAAGGGCAAGTGTGGACATTTGGCTGCTCCATTTTGACCGGATACCCTGGATCTAGTTCCTTGCAGAGCCAGGAAGACTGTGTAAGCAGCTTGTAGCGGTGGGTTATAATCTCTAAACAGAACACTATTTAAATTGCTGGCACCCAGATACCAATGCCTCAACTGTTATCGCTAATTATGCCAAGAACAAAATTCTTGTCTTAAAAAAAAAAAAAAAGAAGAGCTCAGAAAAATGTAACTGGCATCCTTTCTTATTCCAAAGGTGTTAATAACAAAACAACAGCTGTTCCCTCATCTTCCAGCTTTGGAATCACGTTAAGCCTTGTAGAATTATTCTCCGGAGTTTTAGAATTAAGTGTAAAAATAATACAATTAATGTCTTAAGCAAACATGTGCACAGTAAATACATACTTACATAATAAGCTTTAAAAAAGGTTCTTTGAGCTCAACTTATTTTTTTTGTAAAATAAATTTCCATTAGTGATATATGATTACCCATAAATGCAATCATGTAGGGAAATTTTTGGAGAGGCAGGGGAAGCCTCTTATGCAGGGGAAGCTTGCATTGTACCCTGCATAATAGAAACTTAATGTGACCTTCCTTGTATACAAACAAACCTTTAAATCCCCCCTCTGTTACATGGACATACACAAATTCAACTTTTAATACATGCCCAATCTAGCACAAGTTATTTGTGCCATTACCACTTATTAATAAGGGTCAGCATATTCTACATAATTACCAGTAAATGAACAAGTTGTTTTAAAGCCTGCTCAATTTCACATAATGTAAATTGGTTACTGATGCCTAAATGGATTTAAAGCCATTTTGTGAAATTTCATCAGATTATTCTCATTCCTTTCAGATGAATCAGGGTTCACTGTGCAGTAGTGTAGCTGCTGAACTACCCAAAACTACATGTTCCTGCTGTTTGGTGCAGTTTAGTTTTTATTCGGGGATAAGGGCAGAAGGCTGTTTATTTAAGGTAATGCTGGTGTAACATGGGTTGTGACGGACAGAAGTGGTACAGAAAGGAACGGAAAGTGAGAGCAGTTTGGTGACAGGTATTCTGAATAGTTTCCAGTTAGGATAGCTTATATAATTGCTCATACTCCCATCCCCTTTTTCCTTTATTATTCTCGGCACCCTCGAATCTTCATCGCGCTCAAACATGCACCCTCCAGGCAAAAACAAATTCTGTTGAAGTTGTGCAAATTGCAGGCACGCTGCCATATTAATTCAGATCAATGAACGGAGGAAGATTGAAAAGTGGAAGATCTGTCGGGGAATTTGTTGCTCTAACCTCCGAGGATTCTTCTAAATGAACAAACAAATGAGCATGCACACCCCTCGGCAGCAGATTCCCCCTGCTTGCAGGTAGAGAGTTTGCACAATGATGTAAATGCTGAGCTGCGTGCAGGCCTCCTATGTAGCTTCTCCAGGCTACAGAACAAGACAAATGATCAGCTGCATATTCACTATGATGCTAGAGGGGCCTACTCCCCTCAGATCATGGAAGGCTAATTGTCTTCTCTTGTTTAACAGCATTCAGCCAAACATCAAAGAGTTTTCAGAGGAGAAGCTGAAAGCTCTATTACTGTATGATAAGAGATGAATGTAAGCTTTACATATAGAAATGTCATCTTGTACAGTTTGTAGACATTAGATTAGTTATACTTCCAATGCTTTGCTATTGGAAATTAGGTTGGAAACCTATGTTATGCAGGTTATACAGGTCCACAACAGCAGGGTAGTGAGAGGTCCAGGAATCAGATTTAGCTCTTACCCTGCTCTGCTTCTCCTTATACTTTTTCATAAGATAATGATACCCAGTTTCGTGACATAAAGCTTATTCAGTTCTCTACATACATTATGTTGATAAGCACTAATTTAAAGGCTAAACTGGCATTACTGCAAGGCTATATACCAAATCATAACTTCTAATAACCGGTTTGCTGTCTTCCATAGACATTCCTGCTGGCATGTGAAAGATCAAAAATTTCAGTTATGATCTTCATGACATCATTATCTCAACAGCAATGCTGGATATCCATGTACACATGAGAAGCACTTACCTATAGGCATCTCTCTCCTAGTCAGGGATGTAGCAGAGGGGATCAGGGAAATTAAAGGGGCAATATAGTGCTGATATAACTGCACACATACATACAAAAGTCCTATATACTAAGCCAATTGCTGACACAAATAGTTAAAAAAAACATTTAGGGAAGAAATAAAACTTACAGTTTGCTTCCCTTAATTAGTTTTCCTGAGAACTGACATTTTCCTCCCCTTCCACTTTCTGTTTTGCAAGTCAGGCAACATGAGAAGAAAACGCTACCTGACTGCTATTTATTATGCAGTGTTGTGACCTTTTGACCACATAAATTAAGCTTGTTTACAGGAGATTAGAGAGAGAAAGCCGACTTATGTTCATGTGCCAAGTAGTAAGTAGGGTACCTTTTCATGGAAAACTGGCCAGTACACATCACACACATTTCCTGGTGCGGGAGTTTATCAGTGCTGCCAACAAAATCATTCTGCGTTACATGAAACAACTACTGGGGAGAAACACTTCTCACTAAGGTATAGTACTGTATATATATATATATATATATATATATATATATAAAGATGTATTTTGACTATAGTTTCCCTTTAATTTCTAAGTAAAATCTATTTTTAATAATAACATTTTGATCCAAAGCCATACCCAAAGTACATAAACAAATAATCAAGATTTACATTTTAAAGAGGACATTTTTACTGCTTAGAATTAACTGTCATGCCAACCCAAATAGCTTTCATGTAAGGGTTAATTATAAGGTTAGGTTCACACTGCGTATAAATTCACAGTGTATTTAGAATCTCACATCTAGAAAATACATTGCGTATTTCAGTCCGGCATATTTTCACGATGTGCATTTGTATTGTAATTACCCGACATAGTGTGAACACTCCCGTGGCGTTCGCGGTTCCTCCTATCTGACTGCATTTTGTGCACGATCTATATACGCTGGCAAAAATGTGACATGAAGTGTTCCGTACACAGCGTATGAGAGTCATACGCTAGTGTGGCCAGAACAAAGCAAGTCCCATCGGTTTACATGGCATGGCTTTTTTTGTTTTTATGCGCGGCGTATATATGCCACACATAAAACTGCCAGTGCGAATCTAGCCCAAGGCCATACCGATATGTAGATTGCCAGGAAGCTTACTTCAAAAGGAAAGTAAAGGGCCATAAAATTAATTGGCTGGTGCCTAGACCTCTCTGTGGAAAATGTGAAATTTCTTGACTCCGTTGCACATCCCCAGGAAACTATTCTACAGATTTAAAAAAAAGCCTACAGAGTTTTTACAAACCTCACAGCTTGATTATGCAGAAAACTCAAAATCACCAGTGTGAGCTAAAGCTAAAAGTCTAAACAGACGGGGCTCCAGGAAATTAAGAGAGCAAGGAAACAGACTAAATAGTGCTTCAGGATGCTACACTCCTGGAATTGTCTCTTTGCAACCAAGCTAGGTAGATAGAGATCCTCTGGAGGCTACAGAACCACAGCTGCCATCATCCTTTAAATAAACTGCACTGGCACTTGCCTGGCAGAATGTAAAAGCTATAGCATACTATATTAGACAGAGAATTTAATTAAAAGGAAATCCCGGAGTGGGTACAGGTCACAGAGTTAGTTTAATTGGTTGTCAGAATACAAATAGACTCAAAACAATCTAAACATACATTCATACATACATACATACATACATACACACTTACTTTATGGAAAAAGGGTACAAACTGTTATTAAAGATCCCTTTAGAGGCACCTACTGCGAGGACCCAAACATTGATCCTTTTATTCATTTGAACATCTGGAAACAAGTCACATTTCTTTCAGGGATCCAAACAATATAAGAAAGATCTGCTTAATTGGACTTTTTTGCCTAAATATTTTAAGGTCACTGATTTTGCGCTAAAAGCTTTGCCGCTAGTGAAATAAATGAAACGTGTATGGGGTGAGACAAGACTGGTATAATAAGGTCATTGGTGCAGAGAGGTTCAGTACTATAAATTAAAACTCCAGATGGCATCTGTCTGCAGCTTCTTTCTATAGCAGATTTAGACACATTATGGGCTGATGTGATAAGAATGAGCACAGAAATTTAATATAAATCAAAGTCATGCTTTTGCCAGTTGACAGCTTTTGCCTTTTCTATTCTCAACATTTAGGAAGTTATTGAATTATCCAGGCTGCTAAGAAGCAAGGCCCCTTAACTGGGAAAAAGAGCTGTAGATTTATAGCACATCTGTAAGATATTTACAAATGTAACTTGAATTCCTAAACTCACACCTGTCTGACTATCTACATCAACAGTAACTAGAAGCTTTAGATTGGAAAATTCATTAGATTTAAAGATCTTGCCGGCAGAGGATCCTCATTCCCCCTTGACACAACTAAGGCATTAGATAGCTGGGGTTAGGGCTAAATCCTCCTAGCAAGCATTAAAGAACCAGTAATGAAAGAAATAAATCCTACTTGATTTGAAATGGCAGTTATTTCTGCATCATGTGCGCACCAGTATGGGAGAAAGGGTAGGTGCGCATGTATCAGTATGTGCATGCACTAATATGGGGGAGAGAGCCCGTGCATGCACCAGTATGGGGGAAAAGGGCATGTGTGCGCACACCTATAGGGGTGTGTATGTGGATGCGCGGTATGTGCATACCTATATTTTGGGGGGGGTGCTTTCCTGTACAGGGATGTATGTCCCTGCAGATGGATATGTATGTGCTTACCTGTGCACGTACTGTTTTATGTACATTATGTGCCTGTGTATATAAAGGAGATATCTGTCTGATACTAAAGCTGGACCAGGTCCTAGACTTAAATCAGATGTTTGAGCTAAGGACCAAATAACACCAGAAAATGAAAAGTACCATTTGACATGGCACACCCAGTTATTTCTATACAGTACTTGTAAAATTAAATTTTTAAAGCTAATATCCTGTTTTTTCCAGGCAGGAGAATACCTGATACAGGTAAGGATATGGTGAGTCTACCATATATCTAGTAATTACTTGTTGCTGGTCTTACGACTGCCTTCCGAGTAGGAACTTCTGGTTTAGAAATGGTTTTGTTTGCAAGAGAACCTTATCCTCTGCTCTTCTACCATTTGCCTCTTGGGACTGATTAACACCATTATACCGCTGTCTAAAAGAAGAACTGTTCTATCCATTTATATAAACAGAAGGGAAAAAAGTACACACTGAATGGCATTTGCTTGGCTCACATAGCAATTATCAACATAATGAAATAGGGGGCTGCCCTCCCATATCTGACACAAACTGGTACCTAGAGGTCACTTCTAATCATAAAACCAGATAGACGTTTACCCATGTACATGTCATCAACCTGTTATTACTACACTGTAAGCATTTAAATCATATATATATATATATTCTGATAAAATTACACTATTTCTTCTGAATCACTATGCATAAAATACATGTTTGTAACAGAAATGGTTTTCTAAATTGCAGGTTATATTTATAAACCTATCTTTAATAAGGCATTACTGTAACACTTCCATCTCATTGCTTCTTACAAACTGTGCTGTTTAGAATGCCCAGTGCATCTCCAGTTTATTAAACAGATACAAGGCAAAGTCCTCTAGGGACAAATAGAGTTAATATACATTTCTATTATCATTTTCCACTGTAATACGGAGCTCTAAACTATGAAAGTAAAAAGATCATTGTTAATACACATATTATAAACCCTAATCATAAATTAGGCGGTAGGTGGTTTAGTGTCTCTAAGAAGTTAACCTTTAGATGTTATTCCGGTTAAAATTAAAACATTTTAGTAAAAGCCTTAAAAAAAACCCCAACAAACTATTATATTCTCAATGTCACTCAAAGCTAAAATGTTTTGAATGGATTAGAAATAAGTTAAGCAATAAAGAGAGCTGTCAGGCTAACCCATTAGGAGAGGAAGGTGAAACAGTACAATCATTATCAGAGGAACACTTGCACATCTTTCGTGTCAGAGGTATGTACAAATAATGCTAGCATAATCTGTTTCAGTCTCCCCTTATGGTCCTCCTCTCGCCAGAAAATGTACATTAAACATAACCATTAGAATAAGCCCAAGGGGAATAAATGGAAGAGTAATGATTCTCCAGTGGAGGCAATGTTCCAGAGATAGTCTTATTATTACACATTAGATGGAGATTTTAAACACCTGTCAGAATATTTGGTTACCGGAATAATGCAGAAACACGGTTTAACTATTAAACTACCCGATTACAGTCTGCCTGCTGTAGTACAAAGGCGCGAACGACAAAAGCATGAAATAAGGCTTGAGAACTGAAACTTTAATTCTGAAAAAGGTATAGTCATTGTGGCATGTGCTTACTAATCTTGCCTGCAGAGGTTTTTGGGTTTTTTTGCTTTAAAGTGCACCTGATACCTCAAAACTAATACTAATTTAGGTTGTTAATATAGATGTATTTTAAAAAATGTACCTTTATACAGAATTTCTCCTGTCTTTTCTTTCCCGAGTGGCAGGTGGGCGGGGCTAAATAATGGTTGACATTATAGCTCCTCCAATCAGATTTCTGTTAGATTGTGGATTTAAGGGATCTGATTGGAGGAGCTTTAATGTCAATCATTTAGCCCCACCCACCCAACTCAGGAAAGAAAAATCAGGCTGACAGGGAAGAGGACAGAGAGAAATGCTGTTTAAAGGTACATTTTTTAAAACACATCTATATTTACAAAAATGTTTATTTCATTAGTACAACTTAAATTAGTATTGGTGTTTTGAGGTGACCGGTGCACTTTAAATGAACAGTAACACCAAAAATAGAAAATGCCTCCTATGCATTTATAGTTAGTTACTGTATATTCTATTCATGCTACCCAAATATTCTAAACTGTGTATAGAAAGAAAAATATTTAGCTTTAAAAGTGGGCTTTAGGGTACACTTCCTGTATATAATTTATGTAAAGCACTATAGAAAACAATGGGACTGAGTGAGGTCTGCTTATCAACATGGCTGCTATTAGTAAAGATAAGAACAGACAGAAAGCAATAACATTCATGAATTTAACTTAAAAGATAACATTTTTACAAATTCTGTATTTGAATAACTGCCATGCCAAACCAATGGGACTTTTAATCATTTTGATATGTGGATAACAATTCCATAACCTGACACGTTATGAAGCCATATACAAACTATTTCCATCAGTGCAGTAAACAGAGTATTTGTGACATCAGACCCGAGCAAAAAAAAAAAAAGGACAAGAATACTATTAAATTGTATTTTAATATGACAATAGCATATCTAAAAGAAACCATAAAGCATTTGTGGATATCAGAAATCTTTATTGATTTTAATATTTCTTGAAATAACATGGAAGGAGATTTGATCTGATACCAAGAAAAACGATCAATTTAATTTTGTATGAGTGATGCATTAATTACCATCACTAAACACAAAGGTGTGAATCAGTTCCCCGTTTTATGCCTTGAGGCTATAAGTCAGGGAGAAAAAAAAGATTCCATCTTTTGTAGCTCCCACCCCCACAACAGAAGGAGTTACACACAGCGAAGTGCTAGATTGCTGCAGAGAGACCATGGATGATAAAGCAGGCGGCAGGAGCTGTAAACCGCTCCTGCTGTGCCGATTAATTTTCAGTCTATGCACTCACCATTTCCCTTGACAGAAAGAGCAATGCAATGCTTAGGGAAAGCGCTATTTTCAACAAATATGTAGAGTGATTATTTGCATATCTGTGGATCACCAACCCATCAAGTACTAGGAGAATGGAGGTCATTCTCGACTGGTGGGGTGACCAGGATATGAGCAGATTACTAAAGCAGGATGTGAAATATTTCTGTAAGAAATGTGGCTATTGTTTTATGCAGTTCAATAAAGAAACTTTGATAGAGTTGCCAATTAGCTAATTCAGAATAAACTTACTGGATAGAAATATTCAAAGAATATAAATAAGGCCAACTCTGCTTCCTGTAGTAAATGCACAGCAATGCAGATGATATGTGAATACATTACTACCGTACAGCCGTCACAATTCTAGCTCCGATACATAAGGCACCTTTATTGTTAATATTTCAATTAGGTCTGTATTCAGCTTTAGTGGTAGGGGCTGCCAAAGTAAAAATTGAATCAGAAGCAATTTTGACAGGAATGACAAAAAGGTAATACGTTTAATGGCATTAAATGGTAATATGGGTATATTACAACTCACTTTAAGGATGAGGGAGCCAGCAGTGTCTAAAAATACTTACCAGTGTCTTTTATCCTCCAGAGCCGCCTCCTTCTCACTCCAGTAGCTCTTCATCCTGTAGGTTCCAGCATCCAGATCCAGCAGAAATTCTTGACCCCCTGGAGCACACATGCGTAGATGCAGTATTGGGACCTAATAAAGCTTCTGTGCATGCTCACACCCGTGGTGAAGGAGAGGAGGTATAGCTGTAGATGGGTTGTGACGCTGGAGCCTGCAGGAAGAAGAGCAGCTGGAGCAAGATGGTGGAGGCTACAGGAATCAAAAGGCACACAATGGTAAGTATATTTAGTCTCCACAGATTCCTTAACATTTGAGCACTTTAATTCTTCTTTCAGAAAAATGAAAACTATAAAAGATGCTTATTAAATGCATTTAAGTACAAGTCTGTTACTTAAGGACATATAAAATTATTTTGGTTTACGAATTCACTCTGGTGCAAACGCTACTGTATATATTAAAGGAATATGATCATCCCAAAATATTGCATTTCTAGTTATCTCATTTAAAGGAACACTCTTGCCAAAATTGAAAAAAATGCATATGTTAGTAAATACGAGTTACTAACTTTTATTAAATGCATTTTATTTTTAATTTTGGCCCTAATATGAAATATCTTACCCGTTTAGAAGTGCTATGTAGCACTTTCTTGTTTAGGAATCCATCTTCACCTGTCTCGCCGGACTCTACAGTGTCCTGGAGCTGAAAATCTTCACAGCCACAATCTTCTCCTTTCAGCGTGCAGCCCTGTGCTGGCATCTCCTAATAGTCACATGGGAGAGCGGCACATCATCAAGGGGAGATGGGTTGATGATGCGCCGCTCTCCCATGTGACTATTAAGAGATGCCGGCACCGGGCTGCAGACTGACAGGGAGAAGAACGTGTTTAAGCTCCAGGACACCTTAGAGTCGGCGGCACAGATGAAGATGGAATCCTAAACACGGAAGTGCTACATAGCACTTCTAAACAGGTAAGATGATATTTCATTTTAGGGCCAAAATTGAAAATAAAATGCATTTAATAAAAGCTAGTAATTCGTATTTACTAACATATGCAATTTTTTCAATTTTGGCCAGAGTGTTCCTTTAAAGGGTATGTAAACCATGTCTATAAAGAAAGCCCCATTTACCTATTGTCGAGCAATATAGTGATTAAGAAGCTCCTGACTCTCCTCTTAATTGTGCAGGGCTCAATATCCCCCTGTAACTGCTTTCTCCCTCTCAACAATTTCCCTGCTGTGTGTAGCCACACCCCCTCATTTCATGACTTCCTCTCCCCACAGCTGACCGCAAAGGCAGTTGAACAGTTTTCTTCTGCACATGCTCAGGGATAGGATCGGGCTTTAAATAAGGAGAAGGGAAAAAGATTCAACACGCTTAGAATAGTTCTGTGATGTCACTCATAGGCTTATCGGTACTGTACAGGAACTGCTTGTACACAATACGGCTGTGGAAGCAGGGCTTTTTAAACAAGAGGCAAGTACTACTGATTCCAAAATAGTTACTACATTTTAATGTTTCAGTTGGCTTTCTATATGTATACATGTCAAATATCAATAATGTTTTATTCAAACTTTTCATACACTTTAATTTGGTAGGAGACTCAAAGTCAAAAGTGTCACACTACATTATGTAACCAAACCTATTTGCACAGTTCAAATAAATTTAACAATTGAAAGTAATATTTTCTGACTGTGCAGTTCTTTTATCTAATGCACTGAGCTGATGAGACTACCAAGCTGAACTAGTAAAACCAATGGTCTCTTTGTAGCCCCATAGCCTTGTGTCAATCTGAGGGGGAGGTGTTATCACTTTCAATTAGAAAGCCTTATCTCATCATATATTTAGAGGAACTGTTTTGTTGGAAAAAAAAAAAAAGAGACAGGAAACCAATTATCTCCGTGTGTACAAAGCATATTATCATGGGCGTCTGCAGATCAAGTAATAAGAGGGGGACAGTATGACGTCATGATGTCACATTCACATTGGGAGTTTAGGTTTTCCATAGTACAAGGGAGTTTAGGATTGCCCCAGATGCTCTGGAGCAGGACAGCTTGAAAAGGACATGGACTCGTGGCCTTACAGATGATACAATCAACTTTATGACAATTACTACCAATCACACACACACAAACACAGGGCATAATCTATAGCCAAGCCTCCAACAACAAGGACCAGAATGCACATCTTGTCACACACTCTGACGTTTTTAGAGAGAAAAAATACAAACAGGGGACAATTTCCAAGAGAATCAAATCAGCAACCAATATCCCACGGGAACACTTACTTTCATAGAAAAGTAAAGAACCCTGCACACACGTACCCCTGGTGGCTACTTACAACCCTATAATAGAGGGGATTCATAAAATCATCAAAGAGTTACAGCCGCTTCTATCAGCAGATAATACATTAAAGGACATCTTCCCCAGTCCCCCAATACTGGCATTCACACAGCCACCAAATCTAAAACACAAACTTGTCAGTCGGAAACTCTCCACTGAACAAAAGAAAAAAAAGAGGGAACAAAACCTTGTAAGACAGATCAACAGTGAAAATTATGCCCTTCACATATGTGAAGATACCATAGCCAGACATGGGGATAAAACCTACAAGATTAGTGGATCCTATTCCTGCACCACTGCCAATGTAGTGTACATGATACAGTTTACGGTATGTGAGAATGGCTGTTACATTGGAGAAACTAGCCAAAACCTCCAAATGAAGATGCACCTGCATAAGCAATCCATTCATCCTCCTAAAAATGAGGAACCGTGCACTCCAGTTGGAAAACATTTCAACCTAATCACTCAATTGAAAATCTAAAAATCAAAATACTCAAAGGGAACTTTAAAAACACATAAAAACACATAAGAAAGAAAAACTTTTGAACTCAAAATGATCATGCATTTCAGTACCAAAAATACAGGACTCCATGTGGATCTTTGATTTCTGTCTCACTAGCATAACTTTATATAATGGTGAAGTATGTATTTATCTCTGTTGACTTTAAAACTGTGATCATCTCTGTAATACAGAATTCCAAGCAGTTTGTCTTCTTAAAGGGACACTAAAAGCCGTAAATAAAGAACTCACCTAGTATTACGTACAAGTGTTAAAAAGACAGAATTAGGGTTACCAATTGTGCCAAATAGTCAAAGCAATAGAAGTAAAAAAATCACTTGAGGAGAATTTCAGCCAATTCTAGCCCTTCCTCCCAATCTATTCATGGGCTATGCTCAATAACTGAGCATGCTCTCTCTCTTGAAACCAATTCAAATTCATTTTCTTCAGGAAAAACTTAATGTGAGACATTAAGACAGCTTTGAGAGACTGAAAAACTGTAGAAAAACAGCCTAAAACTGCTTAGTAATTTAAATTCTGCACACAAGTAATAATAGACTGCACAGAGGTAACAGAAGATGGGGCTAGGATTAGCTGATCACCTTGACTCCAAAACTTGTTTTTTCTTCTATTGCCGATTATTCTGTAAGCCTAAAATTGTAAGTTATTGTAATTAATACTTTTTGTGCTTAAAGTTTTTTTTTTCTTTTTAATACAGGCTTTGTCCCTTTAATTTATTCAATAACTACTCTGAAACCTGAACAATATGGCCTTCTCTAGTGCCCTCCTGCCCCATGACACCATAAAAACTGCAAGTTCCTCTATTTGGGGGATGTTGTGTGAGCCTTCAGCCTTTCTGACAATCATTTGAATTCTACTGCACTTGTCACTTCCTGGACTCCTTTTCCAAGGCTGCTAACACAGTTATGAAACTAAAGAAAGAGAAAAGGAAAAAGAAAAAGAAAAGGAAAAAGAAAAAGAAAAGGAAAAAGAAAAGCCCTGGAATGGAATTTGTGAGCAAGTCCTCTTGCACTCCTGACAAAAAACCCAGAGTCTCTATCATCAGTATTTTTCTTAATCCTACTTCCTTTATTAACGGTTGTCCTTGATTTTCTCCATGTTGGATTATTTCCCAACCATGTGTCTGGGTTTATTTTATTTTATTTTTTGAACTTTTACATAAGATGCAGTTCTGTGAGTCTGCAGTCTCCTGTAGTTATGATTTTTATATTTGCAGATTGTATACAAGATATTAAAAATTTTGTTTACTTGGCAAAACCAACAATTTGAATTGGCAGATACTATAATTTATATGGCCCACAGTGTGTAACAGACATAAAATATAAACCCCACCCCACCACCTTGGGGCAAGACTTATTGAATTTAGACCAGTATGCCACATGAAAAATTACAAAGTTAGATGAGCAAGATAAAAAGTAAATGGTTAATAAAATTTGCTCTTTCCAAACTCAAATAATGTTAATGGATAATCACTCCATGCAGTTCATGCTAGCTCACACGCATAAGCAATCACCTACTACCTTAATCGCTCTCTGGCCGGTATAAGTACTTCATCATTAAACTGTCCACCTGTTTTTTTCTTTTCTTCTCCTCCTTTTTACATGGCTTGCCATTTTTCTCAGCATCTTTCGTATCTTGTGGTTCATCTTCATCTGATGGCGGCTCTCTGTTTTTTGGGGCCTTTTTCACACTACCTCCACTGCGATATGATACAGTAGAATCTGAGGAATCTGAATCTGATGAGGAGGAAGAGGAAGATGATGAAGAGGATTCTGATGCTTTTTTCTTCGATTTCCTCTTTGATTTCTTAGAGCGTTTTTTAGAACTTTTCTTTTTGCGATCTTTCTCAGAATCTGAATCGGAACTGCTCTTTCTAGATTTGCTTCTCCTGCTAGATGCCCTGGAAAATTCCATTGCTGATGCAGACCTTTTAATTCCAGAAGATGATTCTGTAGAATCCTTATAAGAAGTCTTAACACTTCTTACACTTTTTGCATCATCATCTTCAGAATCAGGGTCCAGGCTCTTCCTCTTGAATTTTATAGGTTTATAGTTCAGCACCTCATTGATTGCAGCCTCTAAATCAGGGTCTAAATAATTACGATGCGAGACTGACTGAGTGTCTCTGCTTTCTACCTTTATCTCATCTGACACTGGAGTTCGGGACTGAGGAGGTACTGAAAAGCTACGTCCTGAATGGTGACTGTATAAAGATCGGGTGTCACTAAAAGCAATGCTGGCAGAGTCATCAAAATCATCCAAGGAGCTCCTAACCATGGACAAACGTGTTTCAGAACGGCTTCCAATGCTCTGGGTCTCCATGGCATAGTCAGATCTCCTACTGAGAGAAGGACTTATTGTCCCCAAACTACTCCTTGAATCATCTATTTTGGATGTACTACGTCTTAAACTAGGTGGGCTGGTAATGCCAAAGCTAAACTCTGATTTTGATTCATCCTCTTCTTCTTTGCCCCTTCTACTAGAAACACGGCTTGATACAACAGACATTTTATCAAAGTCTGGGCTTGCCACAGACCACCGCTTTTCAAGTCCTTTCCTTGCTCGACTGGAGGCCTCAGTAAATGCTTGGGAAATAACCGAACCTCTATCCTCCAAGTCTTCACTGCCTTGGGATTTCTTCCATGAGTTTACTGATAGAGTATCATCAAAGGTACTTCCTGCAGAATCCTTCTGAGTCTTCCTGAAAGACCTATCTGGAGACTCTGGTCTTTCTTTTAGTGTGGAAAACAAAGAATCCTCGTCACCTTTCCCACCTATAGAGTCCTTGATATTAACTCTCTTCCTATAACTGAGGGAACTCATTACAGATACAGGTCTTTCTTCCAGCTCCTTGCTTTGTTTGACAATCTTTATTTCTTTGCCGTCTTTCATCTCTGTGCTTTGGGTAAGCCTTTGTTTTTTTTAATTAAATGTATACAAGATGGAAATGCAGTTGAGTAAAGGAAAGAAATGGAGAAATTAGGACAGGATAAGAAAAAGAGAAACAAGAAAACAGAAAAATGAAAAACTAGAATAATGCATGGAAAGTACTGAAATGTGGCTCAAGAAAACACAATGTTGGCTATTTTACTCACATATGTGGCATATGTATGAGTTTCATAAAACGGAGAGCAAAGTAAAAAAATGTTTGTCTATAATTATAGGAAAGCTGGTCTGGGGAATAAAAAAAAA
>WMED01002618.1:0-23843 GCA_019650415.1 Pipa parva
TCTTGGAGTGACTTTTGACTGCTCTTTCCTTCTCTAACCACATTGCTACCACTGCTAAAAACTGTCGCTTTTTCCTCCGTAATGTTTCCAAGATCTGTCCATTTCTCTCTCAGGTTGCTGCTAACACCCTCATGCATGCCCTTGTCCTAGGATAAATAAATAGTATGGTAGCGCTTAAAAATAAATAAATAATAATAATATAATAAAAGTCCAATATAGGATATATATATATATATCCTTCAGGAACTTCTCACCTAGACTACCCATTTTCATCTTAAACCCTTCTCTTTTGCTGCCCCTTATCTTTGGAAGTCTATATCCCTCTACCTCCGCCAAGAGCAATCCGTCAATATCTTCAAATTAAAATCTTACCTCTTGGAGCACTAGCACTAGTTTTCATGTCCATGTTTTATATTTATACAACTATTTATTCAAAATGTATATTTTTTATTTATTTTCTTATTTAATTGACACCTATAGCCAAATGAACTGTTGCTTTATGCGACTGCACTTGTTGCCCTCCTATCTGTTTATGTAAGTATTCCTCCTATTTAGATTGTAAGCTCTATGGGGCAGGGACCTCCATCTTCTTGTTTCATTCATGGCCTGGCACTTAGAGTGATGTATTTTCTTGATTATATGTTTGTAATTTACTTTACTTGTTTCTTGTTACGCACTCTCCTTATCTGTATTAGAACTGTATTGTTGGATTGTACAGTTCTGCATAACCTTGTGGTACTTTATGTGTATATATTTTTATTTATACATACACAACCAATTCATGCCGTTGACTACTGATTGGGAGAATTTTTGTCCATCATTCATGAGTGTGAAGTGATTTATGCCTTTGCACAAATGTTATAAGGATTGCTTTTAGCAACTGTATGGTTTGACTAGTTCTGTAAAAATATGCCATATACTGACAGCTACAGTAGAATTCTGGCCATACTTACCTTAGCATTGGATATACAGAAATCTTACAACTCTCTAATTAATCTTTTACATTCTCCAAGCCACCAAGTGTAAACATTAAAAAAAAAATATCAATGTTACTGGCCATTTATTAAATATAACTGAATATACTGTATAAACTCTACTTTTAAATATTAGACTAGTATCTAAAGAAATTACAGTAAGTGAATATTAATCAATGACCCAATTCATTAAGATTTATTTATAAAGCAGTGAGATTTTGTACAGTTTTGAATATCCTGATAATTTTATTGTAGATTGAACTTTTCTACCATGTAAAATCAAACTAGAAGATGCCAACTGTGTATGAGAAGTACCTGGCACTTCTAATCACACAATGCGATGCAGAATATGCTGAGCCATGGAATGTACGCAAGTACAGGAGGAGTAGAGGGGTACAACCAGTGCATGACTGATATAGTCACTCATTTCAATCAAAATATATCTACTTATTTGGCAAAAAAAAAAAGGGGGTTAGTAAAAGTATATTGCAAAATATAAATACGGTACAGTACGGCAATTTACATTAATGTGAGTTTGAAGCAAAATTAAGACATGGCAAGAGTTGTAAAGGAAAGGTTACAGTGATAATCATATTTTATTTCCCCCCCCCCCCCAAATACTGCATCACTATTACAGTACAACTACCATGAGTATTTATGGTCCCATAAGTTTTAGTAATTAAATTGGGCTGAGCCAACGCCATTTAATTTAAGCAGTGCTGTATACTAATACATTTAAAGAATAAAAGTCTTTTTTTCCCTGTAATGGTCTTGAAAAAAGGTACAAAGTAATATATATATCTGTAGATAGATAGATACAGATACCATTTGGCGATACCTTTTCTACTCCTAACAAGATTCAAGTTTATCTGCTATGACATACATAAAAATATACCCTATCATTGACTAATTATCAGTGGAACATAGACCCATTTGGGCCATATTAAAACCCTGACTTAAACACACATCTTCTAGAAGCAAAGATTGTAGTGATTTTGTTCACTGTTTACATGAGAGTGGAAGCTTTCTATTCTATAAAACAGTACCATGGAAGATTATGTAGCAGAGGATTATGTGTATGAGCAGATGTTAAAGTACACAGATAAATACATCCATGTGTATAAATAGCCACAACTCACAAAAGCTTCCTGAGAAATGGACTGTAATTCAGAACTATCACTTCTGTCATGTTATATATAGCTATCTGCAGAAAACTAAATTCGCTGAAGAAATGGGTAATAATAAAATGTCTTCTTTCCTTCTCAGGAGGATTAATCATCTGATGCAAAATATAAAAGGAGTAATTAAACATTTGAGGCAACATAAACAAAGATTGTTTCATATTGTGAAGCTCAACTAGATTTTCTCTTCCAAACAAATAACCCTTGGTTTGTGATTATGTGTGTGTGTTACACTCTGCTCCTTAGCAGCTAATAAAGGACTAAATGTTCTTCCTGGAAGGGGAATGTTATTATGACTAGGTAAAAGTGTGACAACGTACCTGCAAGTACTGCTCTTCTGCATGATGTCAGCTCGGTGATACCCAGAAAGCTTGCAAAAACCGTCATTACTATAAACTACAGGCCAGTCCACAATCTGTGCGTTACCCAGCAAGAAGCTTGATTCTAAAGAGAGGAAAAATGGGTGTCAGTTTAGAATTGGTATAGTAATGACACACACATAATGGAGAAATATGTCTTTCTATTCTGCACAAATGAGGTATGATTTTAACATGTAAAAAAAAGAAACATTCCCATCACAGTACTTACATTCTGTTGATCTATGTAATATTTAGAAACATTTTTATTCAGACATGCTAAGTGGTCTTTGGACAACAGTAACAGGAAACTTTCCTAAACAAAGTATGTTCTAGACAAGAGACTAACAGTTCCACTACACACCAGTTGTTGCTTCAATAAAATTACTTTATGCACTTCTATATCCACCCTTAACTTATTTTCACAAATAAACAGTGTAATATTCCGGGGCCATTCTTTATTCAGTACTGATAATTAATATTACTATTTTACAACTAATTCATCAACAGGGGCCATCAATTACAGGTCTAATAACTAATAACAACCAATCAACATGTTATGGGAACACTGGTCGACAATACTACAGAATTTTAGTATGGACAGAAAGAGTGGATCCTCTTACTATGTTATGTTTGGTAATGATTTATCATTAGTGCAAAGTCTATAGAGCTCCAAAACTTTACCCTTAAACCCCGCATGGGGTTATGGTTTTAGCTGCAAGGGAACCCTCAGATTGCAGCCCCCAGTTAAAACTCCCAATGGTGGTAGCTGGCAGAGATGCAAAGGAATAGCTGCAAAGACTCATGGTCTGGCACAGGAACAGCTGAACTGTAGCACACTGGGTCTTTAACAGCAGAACTGAAACTTGCATGATCATTGGGGAGGCAGAAGTAGCATGACTGTAGCAGAGACCTGGAGAATATACAGAGTACACTACCAGCATTGCTAACTCTTCACCTTGCTGACTCGTGACACAGAAGTTAGCATTCATTGATATGGCAATGTTTATATAATGAAAGTCAACCTTCAGTTGTTTGCTGTAGGTTATTAGCCTGTATAAATTTTGCCCATGTTGATGAAATACAAGACTCCTGTAGTATCCTGTTGTTTTCCCCTGTGTATCACCATCTACCAAAATAACAAACAACTAAACATCTGCTTTCCCTCCTCCCATATATTGTCTGCACAGTCCTGTAAATAACACTTTCCTCAAGGAAAGTGCAGGAGGTCTTCTAGTTCTTGTTAACAAACAAAATCAGGAAAATCTGACTTAAATTGTCTGAATTTCCCAATCATACAGTACAGCATACAGAAAATGTTATAAATCAAATGTAAATATAATAATCATCATCATCTAAAGAAAGAAATGAAGATTAGTAGTTTTCCTACACTAGCCAACACAACGTGCCTTTGCTTATTATAGATAAAGTTGGAGAATATTGAGCAGATTTATGTAGAATATGGTGAATTTTTAATGACAATAAATGAAAAACGTATTCTCTTTGAAAATTGACCCCAGTTTTTGCCGTGTAAGGAATTCTGACTGTACAGTCTGTTGCGTAACCTACCCTTCAAGTCAACAAACAGAAAAAGTTCAAAATGTGCAGCAGCTTCATCTCCAGTGAGAAAAAGTTTCCAACAAGCAAATTGCATGGGACTCTACCATTTCCCTAATGAGCCACTGCTGAGCCCATGAAACAGATATTAATGTGTTTGTTTGATTAATATTTGGCTCCAAACATGATGCAACATGAGGTATGAACTTTTCAAAACTGTAAACAAGAGCAGATGCCAAGCAAAGGCTTAACAGAAAACTTCACAACAAACAAGGCAATTATAATTGTTGTTATCTAGTCAATCGATAAAAAAAAAGCCTCTGTAATGCCAAAAGGGTTAATTATTCCATATTAAAAAAAGAAGTGCGTCTTGTGAAAGTTAATGTTCTGAACAAGAAGAAGTGTTTAAAATTTGGGGAGTTTTCTGAAATTGGCAGAAGCAGAACATATTTGTTAAAAGGGTTGATTTTTTCCAATCATTTTTAATAGTGTTATTCTAATACAGTATGCAATTGGTCCTTATTTTTTACTTTTGTATTTTTATTTTTCAATTTTTTGTTGTTGTTTAAATTGCCTTGTGGTTAATTATGGTCCGTTATTGTAGAAGTACATAGTTGCAAATGTATCAGAGTGTCGGGGGCAGCCACGTAACACTGTCAATTGTTGCAAATAAAAAATGTTGAGCAGGTAAGCTTCAGTCAACTTACAAAACATCATGTTCCATCTGTATGTTTTATTTATGTTTTAGAAATAAAAAGCACCAGTATTCAGGCATTTATCCTTAACAGAATATCTGCTATACTGTAGTGAGGAATTAACCTATTAAAAAGAACATGGAAAAACACATCATCAGACTCCACTCTATAAGCCTTTAATTCTTTGAGTAAATCTGACTATTATAGAGCAGCTAGGCACCCTGAGGATTTGACCCTCTCCTGCTTAGAATTAGGCCATCTTTTACGCCCCAAAAACAAAACCATAAACAAAGAAGAGGTTCACAAAAAACAACCCTACTACAAATATTGGAAGCTTTTTCTTTGTACAAACCATAGATCAAGGCATTGTTTTCAATGAAATTAGTCTTCCATATTGTCTCACCGCTCTGGGGGTTATTGGCTAAAGTCTGAATTGTTGCATAAAGGTGTGAATTCACTAGCTAAAGTCGGTTGCACACTACCCAATAGACTGCTACTGTCACAATCACGACTTCTTTATGATAGCATTGTTGCAGTCACGACTTTACTATGGGAATATTATCGTGGTCGCAACTTTAAAATTGTCGCTGTTGCAGAATTGCTATGGGAATCCGCTGTTTGAGAATTTGACAGTTGAATTCTCACTTTAGAAAATAACCCCCTCTGTTGTGACATACATATTGAATATGAGTATATCTGTATACATAAAAAAAGACTATTTCCTTTGCAAAATATACTGTATATACAGAATGCATGATTTTCTTGGATCTTTTCAGTATAGCATGCAGAGATTGTTATAGCACCTTGTGATGGGACTCTATAATAGCTAACCCAGAAGGTTTGCTTTCAGTTTGAAGCACCTGGGAGATGAGGATGCCCCAATGTTATGTCATGGAGGGCTTACTCAGGTCCATACTGGATTAAGTCAGGGATTCCTGCACTAGGTTAAAGGCAGGTGATGTGGAGAGCCTCGATCAGCTATTGCAGCATTTCACCCAACCACCTTCTTTATCAGTCCCATCTCAAAAATGTGTGTTGCTGTTCTAGGGTATGACAGGTAAAGCTCCATGGTAAGCTGTAATAAAGTACTATCCTCCATTGTATTAACTACTTCACAAAGTTTAGGATCATCTGCAAAAATTGAGATCTGACTATGCAATCCCTAAGCAAGGTTATTTATAAATATGTTGAAGAGAAGAGGGCTCAAAACTGATCCCTGGGGAACCCCACTATTAACAGTAACCCAGTGTGAGTATGTACCATTTATAACCACCCTCTGTTTCCTACCACTGAGCCAGTTACTAATCCATTTACACATATTTTCTCCCAGTCCAAGCAGGATCATTTTATGTACCAGCCTTTTATGTGGCACAGTATCAAATGCTTTGGAAAAATCAAGGTATATGATGTCCAGTGACTCCCCTCTGTCTAGTCTATAACTCACCTCCTCATAGAAGCTAATTAGATTTGTTTGGCAGGACAGATTCCTCATAAATCCATGTTGATACAGGGTTATACATTTTTTCATGTTAAGATACTCTAGGATAGCATCTCTTAGAAAACCTTCAAACAGTTGACTCACAATAGAAGTTAGACTTTCAGGTCTATAGTTTTCAGGTTCACACTTTGACCCCCTTTTGAATATAGGGACCACATTTTCAACACGCCAGTCTTTTGGAACAATCTCTGTCATTATAGAGGCCCTAAATATTAAAAATAATGGTATGTTTATGACTGTACTTAATTCCCTTAAGACCCTAGGGTGTATATTGTCTGGACCTGGTGATTTATCTATTTTAATCATGTTAAGATGTTGTAGTACTTTGTCCTGGGTTATACATTCAACATTTAAAGGAACATTTATTTTATCTCTCTTCATTTCCCCTGACATTTCATTTTCCTCTGTGAACACAGTAGAGAAAAACATGTTTAATAAATTGGCTTTCTCATGATCTGCCTCTGCCATAATCCCTTCATTATTTTTTAAGGGACCAACACTATCAGTTTTAATCTTTTTGTTATATCTGTTATTAAAAAAAAAAATTGGGGTTTGTTTTATTCTTCTGGCCATTGAGTCTTTCTGTGTCCAACTTAGCTTCTTTAATTTGTTTTTTACATAATTTATTTTGAACTCTATACCTTTGTGGTGCTTCTATACTGTCTTCTTGTTTTAGCACTGTAAATGCTTTCTTTTTGGCATTTATAGCCCTTATTACATTTTTATTCATCCACATAGGCTTTCTTTTATTTCTAACTCTTTTATTCCCATATGGTATGTACCTCTTACAGTGAGTAGTCAAGATTTTTTTTTTTTAAATATCCCCATTTAGCATCTGTACTCTTACTATTGAGAACACTGTCCCAGTTAATGAGAGAAAGGGCATCTCTAAGCTGACTAAATTTAGCCTTTCTGAAGTTAAATGTTTTAGAGGCCCCATGACAGTAAATCCCATTAAAGTTTAACTGGAATTTTATGATATTATGGTCACCATATCCTAGGTGCCCCCCACCCGCACCTTTGTTATTCTATCAAGCCTATTAGATAATATTAAGTCTAGTGGCGCCCCCTTCATCCCTCTTGTTGGTTCCTGCACCAGTTGGGAAAGATAATTATCTTTAGCTTCCTTTATGGGATTTACATGGTTTCAGTTTCTATCTGGCCCAAACAGCACTGAAGTTCATCCTTCTAACAACTCTGTTTATTGTAAGTGTACATTTTAATTCATTGATTTGGTAATTTGAATGCATTAAATGAAATAAGCCATTTGGGCTCTATTCCCCTGTGAAGTACCTTTCAGCTTTCTTTGTTTAATGCTTAGCATAAATTTAGGCCACTGGCCTTAGTGCTCTCTCATTGCTTTTTAGCAGCTGTTACACGGACCAATCACAAATCAGCCAACAGACTCAGCTGATTTCTGACTGATTCACATAGGAGCATATATAAGAATAGTAAGACAGTGCTGAGATCAGGATTCTCCCAAAGTGAAAAGCATTTCATTGTTAAGAAGGGGTCCATAGGTAACTCTACCAAAGAATAAAATACAATGGCTTATATTGTGTAATTGTAAAAAGTTTCATTTAAAATGTACATATTTAAAATAAGGAAAGAAATTATAAGGCAGAACATCCCCTTTAAAATCCATGTCATGCACCCTATATAATGCATAGTTACAAACCGCAAGCTATCTGGAGGATAGAGAAACCTAAAGAGACATCAACCCAGATGGTTCTTAATGATCATTACTATAGTTCAATTGTAATCTGCCTGAAAAGCAAACAGTATAAGACTAACATACCGCTACAAATGCTATTAAGAGCTCTTTCTAATGATGCATAAAAAGTTCCCTCGTACAGCCAAGTCAGCATTCAAACAATTATGTAACTGATGGCAGTGAGGTGTATTAAATAAACTCACTTCAATATGCAACTACAGCTTCTTTTTTATTGTTTAAACTTAAAAAAAAAAACACAGATGTGGGCATATGCCAACTGGTTAAAAGACTTTTATGACTATCCGGTTTTTAGGTATTAAATAACTATTTCTTTATAAATTATGCATATAGTAATAGATGAAATCAATGTTTGCCATGCATTGGTTAATTTAGTTTGGGCGGTAAGTAAATAAAGTTTACAGAGCATGCTGAGCTTGCAAAAATGCGCACTACCCAAATGGTTTCATTTAAAAGGATAATGTATTTAACTGTAGGTGGGATGTGTTTTATACAGGTATGGGCACACACAGCACAAGAACATTTAGCCAATTAAAGCAAGACTAATATACTGCTACTTCCTCTGCTTGAGAGCTCTACATTCCCTAGTCATGGCTCATGCTGTTATTCTGTGCAATATTGATGAGCAGGCTATTATTTGATTTTAGAACGAGGTGTTACTGAAGCAGTGAAAACCTAAAAGCCTGGCCTCTCAGATAACAGCATGAGTAGACTACCCTTCTTGTATTGCACAAACTTCTACTGCATCTTTGCAAACAATACAGCTCATCTGGGAAGACGTGGTGTCGCAATTTAACATCTTTTCAAATTAAACCATCATTTCCTTTCAAGTAACAAAACTTTGAAAATACGGGTGCTATTTTCTCAAGTTATGTGAGGGATGCTTCCCTGGAATAAATAGAACTGTACTCTATAAGCAATTTTTTTTAAATTATCACAAGTATCCTTAGTAGAATCTCTACTGCAACTGTTATAGTTACCTCTTCAAAATAGGAGCTTTTGCCTTTTAACAGGCAAGAAGCACAACCGTTACTCGAAAACCAAAGAACATGCTTTTACTCCACAAAGCAGGTTGCAACATTGGTCAGATTCTTTAAGGTTCATAGTAATAAATTTGGCAAGGCATAATGTGTCACATTTTCCAGTTTTACTATTCCAGATTTAAGTGGAGAATTAAGGGACTGAGAGCAGGGCTACTACTGTCCGACTGACTATGCAATAAATGGCTACTGACACAGTCACTTCTTCACTATGAGAAGCTTCTGTTTAGTGAATAAGAATTAGAGAAATAAGGGGTTATTGACTAAAGTGTGAATTGTCTACCCAATAGATAGCAACTTTACTTTACTATGGGAATCCGCTGTTTAGTGAATGAGTAGAGAATAGGGGAGAATTCACCACTGAGCGAAGTGAGCTCCGGATCCTTCTCCTCACTTTGCAAATGGTGTTATGCGCTCACTGATGTCCTGCACGAGGACATCAGCGAACGCTTTAAAGGGATTCCAGTCTTGGCGAGGCAACCCTAGGCAACTAGGGTTCCCCCCTAGGAGTGTAACCACCCAAAGTGATGAGAATTCACTTGGACAGATGAATTCTCACGTTAGTCAATAACCCCTTGAGTTACTATCATAGTGTAGCAACCCAAAGTGCTGAGAATTCATTTTGACATTTGAATTCTTACTTTGATGATTAAGCCTCTTGAATAGATGACATCAGAATAAATTAGCAGAAACGAACAGGAGAAAGACTAAATTAAAAAAATAACAATAGTATATTAGAAACATTTTTCTTGTATGCTAAATATTGAACACTGAAAATCGCTATGAACTGTTTTTCCCAATAGTTCCCCCTTAAGTTTTCAGTGTGGTATATTTAAAAATATTTGCAATTCACTTATATTATTTAAAAAGTATTTTCATCACCTTAAATTTTCAGTTACCTTTCTCTACTCTTCTCACAGCCATGGGGGTTATTGGCTAAAGTCCAAATTATTGCGTAAAGGTGTGAATTCGACAGTTAAAGACAGTCGCAATAGACTGCTACTGTCGCAGTCACATCTTAACTTTGCAATGGAAAGATTGTCGCCGTTGTGGATTTGCTATGGGAATCCACTGTTTGAGAATTTAGTCAATAACCCCTTATGTCTTTAAGGCAGTTTGATACCACTGAGTCACAGCACCCTTTAGCTGCAGTTTTAGTAATGCTTGGGTGTAAAAGGTTTTAATAGAACGCAACATTAAAAATTGTAAAAAAAGTAAGATCTCTTGTCTTTTACATTATTATTATTATTCACATAGCACTGGCATCTGACATAGTACTGTTTATACATGCATACAAGATAATGTATTACTTAGATTACAAACCTTGCCAAAACACGGTATAAGGAAAAGACATTAATGAAGACCCTGCCCACAAATGCTTACAATCTAAGTGGTCTGTATGGGGGGAGGGGAGAGAAATGTGTTTTGGAAACAATGAGTAGCCAGTATTACTGGTTACATAGAGACTGCTTGAAGTCAGTTCTTATATTGTATTTAAAAAGGTCATGACATTCAGATGAGAGTAAGTGCCCTTGCATCCCCCACATGGCTTGCGACCAGGGGTCCCAAAGAATCCAAACTGCCCATCAGATCCATGGATTTCTCCACATAGCTCCTGACTGCTATACAAGGCCCCAGACTGCTGCTTAGAGTTCCAGATTGCCGTGAAGACCCGTGTTGCAGGTATTTTACTGCTATGGGGTTGTTTTCTCACCATAAAACACATTATATTTACACTGAATAAATCACAAATATGTTCAACAAAATATTTCCAACCCCCTAAATCAAGGAAGAATGACCACTGAGTGTCCTTACAAGTATCCACACATATTAGGTATCATTTTATTCAGTAGGGTTTGAGCTTTCATATTTAGATGGTTTTGGAGGTGTTTGTGTCCAGAATATTGCATCCACAGCATCAAAACTGTTAAGCTTAAATAGATGAAGTTTTTGTTTTTTTCAGAAAAAAAAATATAGATGTTCTGGGGTGTATTTGCAAGTTCGGATTAAAAAAAAAATTCAAGGTGGCCAACTGGGTTGCATCTTTTCAGGAATGTGGCAGGAATCACTCATTTACATCAGGGTTTGCATCCACCAAGGTCGCTAATGGTGTGAATTTTTAAAGAATATGGGGGTTAATGACTAAAGTGAGAATTCAACTGTCCAATTCTCAAACAGCAGATTCCCATAGCAAATCTGCAACCACAACAATTTTAATGTCGTGACTGTGACAATTTTTCCAAAGTAAAGTTGTTACCACAACAATATGTCCATAATGAAGTCACAACTGCAACAGTAGCAATCTATTACGACTGTCTATAGATGGAAAATTCACAGAGTGTAGCATTTAGCCAATAAACCCCAATATACTTTGGAAGATTATATTGGATGGGGGGAGTTCTAATCTTTTTTTTAAACTTTTTTTTAGGAAAATGTCGGAAACCTCAGATTTCTACTAGGGTCTGAGTCCAGAAATCTGCATCAACATCATCAAGCATGACATGTCTAGATAACTAAAGGTGTGTATTTCCAGAAAATGTATACTTTTGTAGGGGGTAGTTGAAATCAAAGGGATTAGCTAAAAAGTACAAGGTGGATATTTTAGCCTTAACATTGATTATACTATTGAATGAATGTGAACTAAGTGGGCTACTTGTGCAATTTTATTTGTTCCTCTCAGTGAGGAAGCTAACCATTGGCTAGTCCAAACAAAACTGCTGTACCTGGTGCATTCTTATTAGCAGTTAACTTGCATGAAAATACCATTCAGGTGTGTTTAAATGATGGTGCTCCATCTAAAAAACTAGGACCTACCACCAGGATAGAATTATAATAAATACAGTTACATTTCCCATTTCTGAGATTGCATTGTTTATTACATTCCAGTCATAGAGTTTACAGCCTCTGCAAAGAGTAAAAGGCAAATCATTTTTCTTTGTTCTACATAAAACTAGGGCATTTCAAGCCCAGGAGAACTTAGGTTTTAATTAAGAAAACAAGTAACATGCTTTGAAGAAGCAAGTTATACAAGGACAACGGCAGTTATATGCATATATAGCTAAGATATATTTATAATTATATTCCACAATGAAAGTATGACATACTGAAATATTAATAACATTTAGAAAACAAAGATTTTCCATTTGTATATTTTTTTTCTTTTCTTAGTGATTATCATTGGCAGCTTTACATGGTCATGCTTTCTCATGCTGGCTAGAGAACAGAATTACTTATTTCCCTATTAAATCAAAGCATTAAGGTTCAAAGGCTTATTCAAGTAAGCACTCATCCCATAGAAAAAACTACTGCTATGAAATTGACTCACTTTTCTAAGCTTTGTAAGCAGTATGTGCAAGGATTAAGCTCTGCTTGCAGATGTTATTGTGTCACGAAGATTATGGACATATAAAATGGACCTAAAATGATGAAAAAAATGTAAATAGTACTGTAGATATCATCAAAGAGTGTAATAGTGTAATATAATGAGCAAAAAGACTGCATTTTATGCAATCCTAATAAAGTAGGACTAGATGCATTTAAAAAGCTGTGTAAGGGCTTACTCATGAAAGTCCAAAGTCGCATATAGGTCCAAATTCACAGTCATTCACCACATTCCAATCCTCACATATTCAGCAAACTCTAGGATGTGGTGAATCTGGGACCAATTCAGTCACTTATGACAGTTGTGGACTTAGAGAGCTCTTTGCATCAATTTGTGTGCATTGCACAGGTAATTCATCAAACGTCAGAGTCTATCACAGTAGGGAATTCAAGTTGCACTGTGGCGCATTAGCCAGTTTTACTTTGCCAGATTAAAGTAATGAATTAGGGGGCTGATGGCAGAGCTGATACTGTCCAATTGACTACACTATAGTAAACAAGAGACACCTATTGACGCTGTTTCCTTCTTCGCTATAGGAATCTTCCTGTTAGTGAAGAAGGAGTAGAGAATTCACTTCTATCACAGTGTAGCAACCCGAAGTGTTGACATTTCACTTTGACCGTTTCTTAATTTGATGAATAAGTCACTAAATCTGCCTTCCTTGACCTGGAGAAAATGTCTTGCAACTTGCTTAAAAGATGTTTAACACTACACAGTGTAACTGTACTTTAATTAAAATGAGTTCAGTTATTTATCAGTTGCACTGCGCACTGGACAGAAGCCCCTTTGATACATTGCACAGTACTCAGTAGCCCACTAAGCTGACATTCATTCACTAGATATGAGAAAATCTAGAACTGAGAGACAAGGGAAATAAGCAGTGTGGAAACAGCACTGCCTGGGATTTTAAGCCACTCTTACTCTTTCACACTGGGCAGGGGAAGTCAAGCTCTTGGGGTTTGCATTTCTGGGCATATATGAAAGAAGGTTTAAAAATAAAACATAAAAGTGATGCCGACACACCCAAATAAAAGCAAAATACAGCTGGTCTGAGCAGTCTTTTTCTGATATGTAAATTATAATATGTCGTTTACATCCCCATTCCTAGGAAGAGCTATATGAGCAGACATTTTGGATTTACCGCAAATAAAAAGGCAATAGTGCCTTCCCAAAAATACATATTGTGATAGAATAGAGACCAAGGATAACTACACAAATTGAGTGTGAAAGTGAAAAAAGAAAACACCAGGTGGTAGAAAATAATGCTCTTATTGTACAGGGGGAGGCTCACCAGATGGAGTAATGATACAATCTTATAAGGTAAACTCTGCGATGTGAAGCAAATCAAACAACTCAATGCAACCATGAGCTTCTAATAATGCAAATCTCTTGATATAGTGAATATGTGAACAGCATATATTAAAACAATATATCATATCTCTCACATCACTACGCATTTTGCTGGCTCTCTAAATCAGTGCCCAGCTTCTTCAGGAGAAACACGTCGTCCTACATTTGCAAAATATTTCCCATTTTGGATTTAAAACTTTCCTCTATTAACTCAAGGAACTCTGGGAGTTCTGCTTCTGTGTAGTTCTACAGCATATGGAAAATACTTCTCAGCATTAATAGACACTTTAAAAAAAACAAAAACATGAAAGACTGCCTTGCTAAAATATCAGCTCACATGAGGTCTTTATCGCATTTCCTCATTTCTTTACGGAGACTAATTATACACAAACTGATGCTGCAGGGATTTCAACTCTGTATCATGAATTTTTCATATTGTGGAAGGTACAGCTAGGGCTTTCACCTATTACATTTGAAGCCAAAGACATATAAAGTCTGCAGGGTTGACTATAAATAAATTTTGATACAGGTTGCTGACTCTTCTTGTTTCATTAAAAATATTCAGCAAGCAACATACAAGAGATGGATTAGACATGTATTAGTTATGGAAACAGCTACCAAATACATGCAATTCACATGCTGCAGTGCTGAATAAATTACCATATAGATGCATGCTGTAGACTGCATAGTTTTTTTTTTAAGTACCCATGCATCAGGCATTTGAGCTTATGACTAACCAACACTGCAGCAAGCGGATTGTATATGGTTTTCATTTAAAAGGGGTTATTACCAGCAAATACAGGTCCTCATAGCAACTCTTAAAAACTCAAACTGATAGACATTCTAGTCAATTGTTAGCCATTTATTTGCATACAAACAATGAAATGTGAAGAATTAATTTAGACTTATCAATCACGATCCATGCAAAACATTTATTCTATAGATGCATACACGCTAATATTTTCCTGCAAAAGAGATATATAAAATATGCAGTGTGTAAGGCTGTACTAAAATTCATTCAGACTTGCATTTCATATATCTCACAAGGCTTAAAGGATAATGTTGCCATGTATGTAGATTTTATCTAGTTTAGATAAATTTGGCAAGATCACAACTTTAGGGGGAATTCACCATTCAGCGAAGTGAGTTCCGAAGCCTTCGGCTCACTTCGCAAATGGTATTATGTGCATGTTGATGTCCTGCACGTGGACATCAGCATGCGCATTAAAGGGATTCCCGTCTTGGCGAGGCAACTCTTTTGGTATCGCCGAGACGGGAATCCCTTTAATGCACTCACTGATGTCCGCGCGCAGGACATCAGCATGCGCATAATACCATTTGCGAAGTGAGCCGAAGGCTTCGGAGTTCACTTTGCTGAATGGTGAATTCCTTTAACTTGGTGCAGTTATTAAAAGCCTGTTATCTAGAGCAGCATTTACTGCAATCAGTCCTTACAAGGTTTATTTTTCAACTGAATCTCTGGTTTAGACTTGATTTGGTAAGATTAATTTGACCTTTTCAACTACTGAATATATACATTACCTTTAAAATAAGATTGGCATGTATGCAGTACTAATGTTAATAAATAATTGCCAATTTAATTCGCATACTTATAATATACACATACTGAATGTCAACTGTGAATTAGAGGTGCACTTGTTTGATTGATGGCAATGTGTTACAGTAATAAATGGCTATGTACCATGTGTTTTGTATGGGTTATGCTGACTGTGACCATGTGCAGGATTTTTATCCCCTCCCCTGTCATACATAATTGTAATTTTTGGTCATGTTGTTTTTAACAGTCTTTTTTATTGTTGGTTTTAATTGTCATTTAATTAGTGTTGTGGTTTTGAACTGGTGGTTAATTGGTTTTGTGGTTTGTGTTGATTTTAATCGAGCAGTGTTAATGTTTGGTGTATTACTTTTTCTTCCAGGATGGACCCGTGCCCCATGGTTAGATAGGGGGTGAGGGGGTTAGGTAGGGCCATATTAGAGTTGAGCACCTGACCTCACAGTGGTGATGGTTTTGGGGGCCATGAGAGGGAGTCATCCCCCCTGGCAAAAAGGAGGGTGGTCGTCAGGGGGTCAGGGATTCCTTTGGTGAAGGTGATGCCCCACAACCTCACTTAGGAAAAAGAAGCGGGTCAAGCAGACCCTTTCATTTAACTTAAACATACCACAAAGGGACAGGGGGTAGTCGGAAGGGAAGCAGCTCCCTAGCTAGCACTATGCTAGGTGGGGGGTGATGATGGGGTGGTGGGGGAGCTTAGCTCTGCAGCCATAGCAGCAGGTATCACTGCAGCACTAAGTATACAATTTAACACTTTAGTTACCCATGTAATACAATTACAACGCTCAGGGCTTTAGTAGCCAAACCACCAGTACAAAGTGTTTGGCACTGCAGTCAAAGAACTGCTAGAAGCACAGTAGCTCATTACAACGCTCAGGGCTTTAGAAGTTAAACCATTAGTACAAAATACTCGGTGCCACAGTGATACAATTGTCAGGAGCACAACTGCCAAACCATTCATAACCAGTACTACAGTGCTTTAGTGCCAAGTACTACAGCAGTCAAACTTGCTCTGCAATTTTTCCAATATCTCAGTGTTGCAATGCCAATCTATTAGTCTAGGGTCTTCACAAGTTTGTTAGATTTCGCCCAGTATACTATATAGTGAACCAAACTAAAGACATGAAACACAGATGTAAAGAACAGACCTGGCAAAATTCATTAAAGTAAAAAAGGACGTTTTCAACCTTTCGATTGAAAAATTCAATAAAAAATGTTTAAAAAAATTATCAAAAAGACGCAATTAAATTTTTGAAATCACGACTCTGAATTTTTCTGTTGAAATTATCTATATCACTGATTTTCCATAGAAACAAACAGATTGAAAAGTTTCAATGGAATTCTCGATACCGCGACATTGAAAAATTTCAATATAGCGATATCGAATTTTTGATATTGTGATAAACTGATTTTATCTTTGTATAATTTACTATTCGATATTGCAATATCGAATAGAGAGAGATTTTTTATTTAATTGAATTTCACCTTTAAACTGTAATACATGCTGGCTAATATCTTTACAAAGCAAAAATACATTTTCCTAAACATCAGTGAAAGGCTGATTAAGGAATTGGGATGTTAAATAATGATGTTTCCATCCTGATATTTTTTCCCCTCTTAAAGGACAGTAACACCAAAACATTTTTTTTTAAATACTTGCATTTATAGTTAAATATTATAAATTGCATATTATAAATGATGACATTTACCTATTGAGCTTAAAAATTTGGGCTTTCTGGGGCACATCCTAAATATGTATTAATCAATCTGTAATGGAAGGGACCCTCACAGAAAAGCATTGGAAAATGTGCCAAATTATGAACTGATCAAGATTTATTGAAACCGATTTATTTTGATGGGGAAACATATTTATCCAGCCTTTATAAATCTGGGAAACCGAAAAGTACAGGGAAGTATGGTCAAATTGGTCTTAGTAAATATGCCCCAAATTATTAATATGTGATTTCTTATTTTTAGGGTTATTAAACTCGGAAAGGGCACTCTGGGTCTTTCCGAGTTTACCAAGAGAAATCTCGCATTGTGTGTGAGATTTCTTTTGAGATTTCGAGGTTTTTCTATCTCAATTTTTCAAAATTTTAGATGGATATTTTGCCATGCCATTAAAGTATGGCTACCTTTCCATCGAAAATATAAACTGAAATATCGAGATCGAAAATCTCAATCTCAAAATTTCGAAAAATCTCATGAGATTTCTCTCAGTATACTCAGAAAGACCCAGAGCACTCTTTCTGAGTTTAATAAATTTCGCCCAAAGTAGGCTGAATATTTTGGGTATCTGTGTTGGAAAGTTCCAGAATTTATAATCTAAAACAGAAAGTTGACTGATACATAAATAGCATATTTGTACTAAACAGACATTTATATTTTAAGCAGTGGATTTACATACAGGCACAACAGTTAGTAAAACCAGGATACAGAACAAAAATATATTGCAGAAAAATGATTCCACACATACACATGTACATTCAATTTCACTGGCACAGTGAGACAAAATAAGTGCAGACTACTGTAATATATGTACATGATAAGAAGTAAGAATTAATTTATGATACACTGCATTGTACTATATTGTACTATATTTGCAGGTGCTCCACAAGGCACACAAATTGTCAAACTGTCTATAAATATTGCACAAGACTGTTTATGCACATAACCTTAAAAAGGAAAAGCTGGAAGGCTAGTGTATTATTTATCAGTTTCACCACAAACAAACATTACATAACAGAACTTAATGTACATTAATGCACAGAGGAAAAAACTGATGTCTGGGAAGAAGGACCATAATAATATAAGAAAAAGCTTGGACTAGTTATTGCATATTCCATATATTTTTAAACATAAATATAGGAAGTGTAAAGACTACATTTTTAACACTAGGACAGAATGATGGATTTTATACTATGCAACAATGGAAGACCACAAAGAATACCTACAAAATAAGGTTGTGCCATATATTGTAAATAGTAAGAGAGTGTTTTTCTACACAAAATCCATTTTACATTGAATGTTGAGTTTTTACAACCAAACATGTTAAAACGCCCATTAGTGTAGAACACTAAAGCCCACGCATACATTTTTTTAAAATACTGTGGATTCGAATTTTTAAATCTTAGCAGAGAATTTGATTATAAGAGATGGAAATGAACTTGTGGGGGGGGAGGGGTTTATACCTTTCAATTTACATTTTAAAAAGGCAATATGATACTGAATAAATTGGTGCCTTTTAATTTGGGAAATTAGTCCAGGTAAAAACTCATATTATTTCAAAGTTCCAAAAATATACAATATTTTAAGCTAACAAATGACCCGTTATTAGGTTCTCGAATTGTTGCCCTAAACATATAAATATGTAGTATTTTGAAATACATAATAGTGGGAATGACCCTTGAAATGTTCCTACGGTAGACAAGAGATTTACTATAGTCAAATAGCTTTTTCCTGGTAGATAGATATCGGCAATAATCAATATTTTCGATATAGATAATGTCAAAATTGAAATTTACTAAGCCCTTTCCACCTTTTTTTAAACCCAGTGTTCACCTGATTGTGATTGTCGAAAACCCGTTATTCCCTATGGAGATGGGGCAAAAACAAATTTCATATTCTCTGGTGGAAATATTGGCAATATCGATCTTGATATCAAAAGGCACCATTGGACGTAATGTCAATTGCAGTGGTATTAACACGTCAATATTTATCAATATTGATTTTTATTGATATCAATATAATTTTTTTGCCATTTAATAAAATAGGGGAAAAGGAAAAATGCAGCAAAAAACAAAAAAATGGTAAAAGGGCAAAAAAGAACTGAATGATCTTAGTAAATCTCCCATATTTATAAAAATAGATATTGAGATGTATTAAGCCCCTTCTGACCTTTTTTTATTCCCTATGGAGATGGTTTAGAACAGCGGTTCTCAACCTTTTCCTGGCCGTGACCCCCGGCGCTGACATCACTGCGCATAGCGTAATGATGTTTGAGCAAAATGTCATCACGTACGTGCGTCCTGTGGTGACATTTTCAGCCAACGTCACCCCGCAGGAACCCTTATAACAGCGGTTCTCAACCTGTGGGTCGCGACCCCAGCGGGGGTCGCGAGGCCATCCCACTGGGGTCAAGAACCGCTCCGGTACGCGGAAGTGCCACCAGGAACCCTTCTTATAAGGGTTCCTGTGGGGTGACGTCGGCTGCAAACGTCACCACGTGATGCGCGACGTGATGACGTTTGGCCGAAACATCATCACGTCGCGGTGTGGTGACGTCAGCGAATGGGGTCGCCGGCGAAAAAGGTTGAGAACCGCTGCTTTATAAGAAGGGTCCTGTGGGCGCTTCCGGGTGCCGCAGTGGTTCTCGACCCCTGTGGGATGGTCATGCAACCCCAGCCGGGGTCACGACCCACAGGTTGAGAACCGCTGGTTTAGAACATTTTTTCTAAGTCCCCATCGAGAAGATCTGCAATATCGATATCGATGGAAAAGGAGCTCCATTGAAAGTAATGTAAAGTGTGGCGGTATTAACGCACTGTTATTTATTGATAGTAATGAATTTTATTTGACATTATATAAATTGAGGAAAATCGAAAATGTGGTGAAAAGAGAAAAACAGTGATTATGCAGCGAAAAGGACCGAATTGCAGTGATTAGGTCAAATTGACCTTTATAAAATGTCCCCCAATGGAAATGTGTGTTTGTGACTGCTTTTGCTAAGGGCAAACCTACACATGAAGTGCAGTGTGAAAAGGAAAGTACTTCCTCCACATTTACTGAATTTATTTATTTTTTTTAAAACAGTCTTTACTCGCACGGTTAAATTCTTACAGTTTGCAATTTGCAATCTGTTTCCAATTCAAGATTATAAAACCTTTGAGGAAGTTCAAAATGAAAGAGCACTTTGTTCCACAAGTTTACATTTATATTTGATGACAGTCTCTTAATGGTAGGTACGAAAAGGAAGGAAGTTTTTATGTAAGGTATCTTCTACAGCTTACTGGAAAGTGAGTCGGACATCCATGAGGTATGAACTACAGTAAAAGAATCTTTCACCCAAAAATAGCACTTATGATGACCTCTGCTGGTAGGTGATAAAAGTTATGCAATACAATCGAAATTCAGCAATGAGGAAAGATTCAGCAATTTACAAAACCTGCTTTCAAAGTCAGAGTGTTGTATTTGGTTGTTCATTGTAACAATGCATGGATCTCTGACATCACAGAAAGTAAGATAAACAAACCATACGACTTGTTACAGGAACCTTTTAGTAACTGTTATGGACAGTGCAAGAAAAAAAAAAAAACTCATAAAATCTGTGTGAACATTATTTCATATGCTCCATATGTGTATAATGTGCTTGTGCATTATAATATACACTTTTACATTTTTTTATTATTTTTCCAACAAAAATCACATAGTTCTAATTAGACACAATCTAAAGTCAAACAGGCTTTTTGACTAGTAAATACAAGAGAAACAGCCTATATTTAGCAATATCGCTGTTTTCTCCTATTTACTAAATTGTTCAAAAAACATTTAATCTCCCAAAAGAATTCCCCTCCCTCAGTCTGGCATGAACCCATTATTCTTTATGGAAAGGGTCCTGTCATTTAGCTTAAGTCAAAAATATTTCCCCATTGAAAAGAAACATCAATATCGATCTCTAATGGAAGGGACCCTTACAGAAAAGCATTGCAAAATTTCCCCCTGTTAATGATTTATTTTGGTGGGGAAACATTTGTATTGATTCTTTGTAAATCATGGAAATTGCAAATTACAGGGAAACAAAAAATGACAGAGAAATAGGGTGAAATCAGTTGATATAGGTCTTAGTAAATATGCATATAATATGTATAAGTTAATATTGAACTCAAAAACAATAGTTATAATTTATGATCAGTTTAACACAATTATATTTCTCATACCTTGTATACATTCCAACTAAGCATTGTTATCAGCAATTTAAATACTTTTCTTTTTTTTTCCAAACAAAAAATTGGATTTAATCATTCTACTAGAAGATCCCTAGTTAGTTTGCATAATGAGCACATCTAAATATTATTATTTGCATATACCCGTCTAAAACAGAATATTGCACAGTAAATATTTTTTAAAAACTAACTCATCACAACAGATGGATGGTAAATGATTTAAGGCACAGCTTGAACACAAAACTACCAGCAGAAGTATCTGTTATGTAAACAGTCAGAACATGTTATTTAGCTTCAAACAACATTTATTAAGAGCATTATTAGTAATATAAATTAAATTTTCTAACAGCATTTTATTACAAACAAGCAACAAATTGTATTATTAAAAAAATTAAAATAGTGTAGATTGTTAGATGATCTAGTGCCAGGATTTAACTCCAAAGTTTGTTTTTTTTCCTGTTACCTAGTGATACATATACTCATTCTGCTAAAAAAAATATACACACATATATATATGCATACACACACACACAATATAAATAAAAGTGTAGGAGCTTGGTCCAAGACAGAAAAGCACATAGAGACTTGAAGCAGATATACAGGACATAGAGGCTGAAGAAGATACAGGACATAGAGGCTGAAGCAGATACAGGACATAGAGGCTGAAGCAGGTACAGGACATAGAGACTGAAGCAGGTACAGGACATAGAGGCTGAAGCAGATACAGGACATAGAGGCTGAAACAGACGACATAGAGACAGAAGCAGGTACAGGACATAGAGACTGAAGCAGATACAGGACATAGAGACTGAAGCAGGTACAGGACATAGAGACTGAAGCAGATACAGGACATAGAGACTGAAGCAGATACAGGTCTGCCAGGACCAAACTTATGGATATGTCTAGCTCCTTCCATCCCACGGTGGAACCCACCATAAGATAACTCATCACTGATAACTGCTCGGTTGGACGACCCCACATCTGCACAGGATTCATGACTTAGTGCCACAAATCACTGGTACCATATGCAAGTAATGACACATGGGATGGGCTGCTGGAGACCACCACTTACCACTTGAGCGCCTGACAATATTCTCCAAAAACGTGTTCTGCGGTGCCACCAGCCCTCGTTTTCCCCCCGGCATCCTGGGCTTGGGAAGCTCCTGGGCAGGGACGCGGTGCTGGCTGTGACAATGACTGTGACCGAGTCCCGGTGAGTAGGCTTGGCTGGGATGAAGTAGTTCATGGTAACTCTGCTATGGCTGCAGGCGCTGGGACTGTGGCACGGCTGCACACAGGGATAATGAGCTGCAGGCTCCGGAGACAGTGCGCCTGCGTAGTCTGGCTGCCCTCCAGCACCATGGCCAGCGTCCCGAAGAGCGGCTTGCACCTGCCTGTCTCTACCCGGCTAGCGGCACAGTATGAGCGGAATGTCCGCCTTTCCCTGCATTACCCTGCCGATATAGCAGCTCTCTCCTCCCGCTGGCTCCACTCTCCAGCCCAGATGCCAGGCTAGCCGGGACTCATGTGTTGCACGTCCCGAGCTCCGCTCTCAGCCCGATGCACACTTTTCTATCTGCTGAGAAGTCCATCCAGATGCTTCCCTACCTGCCCGTCCCTACCTACCCCCTACCTGCCCCCTACCTGCCCGTCCCTACCTACCACCTACCGTCCCTACCTGCCCCTAACTGCCCCCGCCCGTCCCTACCTGCCCCCTACCGTCCCTACCTGCCCCCTACAGTCCCTACCTGCGCCATGTGTCTGTGTAAACTACTATATCAGGTGCTTGTTTCCCGCTGCAGATAACCCGCTCCCTCACGTGCCTCCGCTGGCGCCTGTTACTTTCTATGCACAGTTACATTAGTCACTACTTATTGCTGTTGCTCTATGGGCGCGCCCTCCTCCTTTGCAGTAAAGTCCCAGTCTAAGCAATGCCTCCCCTCCCGTTTAAACCACTCCCTTTCTTAGTATAGACTCCCACGTCTCCTCCTATCTTAGCCTATATCATTTATCCAATATAATAATGCTTTATTGTTATAGCTCATTCAGGGAACTAGAGTGCTTTCATGTGGATGGTAAGGTTCAACACTGTGCTTTTATTAGTTCATTAGTCATATGTTATTGGATCACTCATACAAAGCAATGAAGTTTCTCATTTGGCCTAATCTGTGTTATGTGTGAATGAATGAATGAATGGTCTAGAGGTGTACCTGCAGCTTTACATCTAATCAATGTTATGTGCGAATGAATGAATGGACTAGAGGTTAACCTGCCGCTTTACATCTAATCCATGTTATGTGCGAATGAATGAATGGACTAGAGGTGTACCTGCAACTTTACATCTAATCCATGTTATATGTGAATGAATGAAAGTACTAGAGGTGTACCTGCAGCTTTACATCTAATCAATGTTATGTGTGAATGAATGTACTAGAGGCGTACCTGCAACTTTACATCTAATCAATGTTATGTGTGAATGAATGTACTAGAGGTGTACCTGCAACTTTACATCTAATCAATGTTATGTGCGAATGAATGAATGGACTAGAGGTGTACCTGCAAC
>WMED01002619.1:8633-23841 GCA_019650415.1 Pipa parva
TGGGACAAATCATTAAGTAGGTAAATAACATTGAATTTTCTTCTTGGCATACGTTGCTTGCTTGGGAGACGTCTACAGTTTAGCTGGTGCATAATACCAGAGAGAGTTTCAGTGGAAATGGTGGTGACCATCTTTTCCCTAGAATTACCTATTCATTATTGTTAAATGACTGGTTACCCTTTAATTTGCCAAATTACACCTTATAAATCCTACAGCTATGTTATTAAACACTGTTCTACATTTGTAGAAATCCACCAGCAGATACCCTGTAATTTTAATTTCAAACTTGAATTTCACATAGACATGAAACCAATTCATAGTTTGGCCAATGTTCATATATGATTGAGTATAGGTGTAAATACATAATGATTGCAAAAAAAAAAAAAAAACAGGTTTGCATAAAGCCACTATATACCACAATTCTCCCATAGGTATTTTTAGAGTAACTCTAACAAAGCCAGTCTGAGCTTTGATTGGAAACTGATAGATGGTGCACATAACTTAACTGCAAGCCACTCAGGTAGCCAGTCAGAAGTGGCAAGCAGTTGGGGATATGGTATTGAGAGTAGGAAAAAGACGACACTGCTAAAACTGTACTGCCATTAAGGGAACATCCCCCATTCATTGTGGATTGCAATAAATTGCAATGTGTTTGGGAGGGGGGGGGGGGGGGGGGTATTAAATTCCCTTTATTGGGTGTCCTCAACTGTAAATTGGGAAGTGAATGTGGCAAGATTATTATTAATAAATATATATATATATAATATTTTTTTTTTTTTTTGTTATTGATTTGGCACTCGGGCCTGTCAATTAGGGGTCCTGGAGGAAGCAAAAAAGGATTAAGGATTAAAAAAGAAAAATCACTATTTACCAAAAGCTGTGCGGTTATTTATTTTGAAAAGGTAGAATGAGTGCAGTCCTGCCTAGTACTTAATATTGTGTTTCCCCAAAAATAGATGTCTTATTTTCTGGTAAACTCTGTACTGTACAGTATATTTCCAGTTCTTTACTGCAGCTAGATTTTATTTTCAGGGGAGGTCTTATATTTCTAAGCTTGGAAGAAATTGCACTAGGTCTTATTTTTGGGGGATGTCTTATTTTTGGGGAAACTAGGTGCTTGGTTATATTTATTCTCTGAGATTTAACTTTTGAATAATCTTTACATATAAAAATATAACTGTATTGTGTATTTGTGATGAAAGATATTTAGCTTTCATCAAATTATGTAAAGGAAGTGATAAAAAAAAACTGAAGCAAATACAGGATTCTGACTTAATACTGCATCTGCGCTTGCTCAAATCGGTTAGTTATTTTGAAGAGAAAGCAGGATTTGAAAAGGGGTCACAGTGGTGCATTTGAAAAAATGGTTTACAGACAGCAGGAGCCAGCACTGGAGGAAAGTTAGAGATCGGTAGGTATTTTAATTACCCTCTCCCTCCCTCCCCTATTTGATTCCCCTTTAAAAATTGCTTAGGCTAGAAATATTTAACCTTGAATGCAGAGAATACTTACTATGCCAATATACACAGTAACTGCAGACTAGATCCTTGCCTATGAAGTTACTACCTCAACAGCTCTACAATTTCTTGTACTTACAGGTACAGCACATGCTTAATATGCCATGTGTCCTGGTTAGGGACTGGGGCAAAATAAAGAGTAAAGAAATATAGGATTGATTCTCTTTTCTGTGAATGAAACTGCAGAACCTCTAGTTGTAATAAAGGATTCCTTTCATTTTATTAGACACAAACCCCTTTAACATCCTTAGTGCTTTTAGGCTGAATGTTAAATGGATTAATCTGCAGACTGTACTTATATGCTCTGTAGACCTGAGCTAACCCTTGCAAAAGAGATTTTGATAATTGGTATAATCTTCCTTAAAATCTGCCAAACATCAATGGTTTAACTATATTTCTTTATCATTCAGAATTTAGGAATAATGTACATAATTCTTTTTAAAAGGGGGAGATTTCTAAAATATGTAGGTTTAAACAGATTTTAGTACATACAAACATGTTGCATATAGAAGTATGATGACTCAGGCATTGTTATTGCTGCCTTGCAGCACTGGATTCAGTCCATGCTCTACGTTATCTGCATGTTCTCTCCATACTTGTGTATTCGATCCATTTGTTCCAGTATCCATGCCAATACACTGCTTAGTAAAAATGCACATTTGGCTTTGCTACAATACAGTAAATTGCTGCAAATTTACTTAGGAAAGCAAATTCTCTCTGATAAATATGTCCCTTTAGTGCACCCATTACACCAGATTCCTTACAAACTAATATCTATAAACATGAGCCATATCATTCATTTAAATGTGTACTTGAATATTTATGTAAATCTTTATTGCCCTGTATATTAAAATTTGACCCTGTAAAATAGGTGATCTAGTCTGTATTTATTATGGAGATGGAGCTCTTTTCTGCAGATCGATCATCTGGATCCATATCCATTTTTTGCGAAAATTATTACTATTTTGGGCTGGTGCACCTTTGAGTTGGTACAATAAACCCTATGCAAAAGGTAGATTTTTTTTTTTTTAAGTAACTTTTTAATAGTTTAAAAAGGATGAGGATAAGGCATGAAGTGATCAAAATCACTCATCACCAACAAAAAGAAACTTAAAGTAAATTTTAGAATCAAACGCCTTAAGACTTAGAAAAGGATGCCTGCCCTGTGGTCTCCAGAGCTGTAAGTAGCTGCCATTCTAAGAGATTAGAGAGAAATAATGTTTGTACACAAATTTTTATTGAAAAAAAATGACAAACATGAAAAGAGAAAAAAATCCATTGGTGCATATCAAATTAAAATGCATACAGCATTAGAGGTCACTGGAGGATTCTAGCTAGAAATGTATAGATGTATAAGGTAAAGGAATAATATTCTGTTCCAACCAGCTTTTCTCTCCCGTAATTAACTATTCCTACAGAATCATTGCAGGGTTTAGAGAAGAGACCTCCAGTTCCCAAAATATGCAAACTATGTGATGGTGAGGTGATTACAATGGAAGTCCGGCTTTTAGTCGGGATAAGTTTTGCAGGGGGGATCGTCATTGGTAAGGAAATTCTTTTTTTAAAGTGTAAGTGGTAAAATGTCAACAAATGTCGTCATCTGCAAAGCCCAGTAATCTTGTAATGCATAACCTCAATTATCTGTTCGTTAACACTGAACAAAATAAAATCCAGGGTTAAACTACCTTTGGGTTCTTATTGATAGACTTTCTGTTTCCAAAGCAAAGACGTTTTCTGTTCTCTGACCCTCAAATAAATGAAGGTTCCACTGGGAACTCAAAACCATGCTCCAAATTCTATACAAAACAGTTGGATCCTTTAAATTAAATCTAATATACCCTTGTTTAAAAGAAGCCTTTTTTTTATTGACTAAAGCATTCTGTTTTGAATGTAGAGGTGTTCTTTACAGCCATGTAGTGAAAAGTAGGTTATTCAAATTCATTTTCTTACATCAAGATTTTAATTTTGCAGGTCAGATCCATGCCTTTTCCAGCTGGAGTTAACAATATTGCTTTATGCAACAGTATGACTAATGTATAATGAGATCATTAATGGCTGTTGTTAAATCATGTGTCTACAAAGAAAGATTCAGAAGCTATTTATCTTGATTATTAACACTTTATAGGCATTCACAGTCTCATTTTAAAGGCCTGGGAGTAATCATAATGTAAAATTGAATTTTTCAACAGTTGACACTGTTTATTAACTGATTTTTGCAGTATGTATCTACGTATTTTCAGTGCTTTTTAAAATGCATACATTTTCTTGCAGATTCCTCTTTCCTACCCAATATAGACGGGCAAAAAACTGTTGGACACAAAATGTTCCTGTAAGTCGGAGCTGTCCAGCAGGAATGTACTTTATAGTCACATGGGTATGGGCCAAGTAGACCTTATCTGCAGTTTCCTTCTATTTTTTACTTATTTGGGTTAATACCATTTTTGGGACTACATGGGCATATATTCTTGTGTCCAGAACTTTACTTATCCAATACAGTCTTTAAATACACAGAATAAATTATGCCAAATGAAAGATTTCATTTAAGTAATTAAAACCTTAGTTTAATTTAATGGATTCCCATCAGCTTGTAATTTTGAATGTTAAGAAAAATATAGATCTCCAAATTTATCCTTTCGGGTGCTAATTTATTTCACAGGTGTGAAACACAACTGGATAAGGCAGACTAATGAGTTCCAAGGCATAGCTGCTATACGTTTTCACATTTTTGTATGGATGGCACATTTCAAAAACCTTAGCTGTCAACACTTGATGACAGTTGAAGCCTAGTTTCCTCTTGGGTTTCTTACAACACTTGAAGTGTTAACAGATTGTGCGAGTTCCTGCTATGTGATGTGACATATTCCTAGTCATTCAGCTAAGTCGGGGTATTTTTTTCATACTCCAAGATCAGTTGCTTGATGTGGGATAGTTTGTCATGCAAGTATTCACATCGAGCCTTTTCCTCTTTGTATCCAGGATAGGTCTGAAACAAAGACAAAGTGGATAACGTCAATCTAGAATTTTGCCAAAAACTCAGGAGTCTATCTTTATCATGTTTTATGGCTTTCAGATAAATAAGTGTTATTTTTACACTCTGTGCACCATAATAAACTCTGAATATACAGAAAAAAAAACAACAAATCCTTAAAAAGAGTTCTTAGAAAGTAAATTATAAGCAAAAATATGAAAACACATATCAGTAAATTCAGTCAATCCAGTAGATGGGAAAACCAAGCATGAGATCTTTCTATATAATTCTACTGACTTACTTTAATAAGTGGCCCCTTACCTGTTTATTTGCTCCTTTTTTGTCTCTCATAGTAATGATACTTTATCTCCTGTTAGGGTGGGGCTATCTCAAGTCTTTGTCCTTGGTCCCCTCCTATTCTCCCTGTACACTCTTTCTTTGGGTTAAAGTGCACCTGTCACCTCAAAACTCTAATACTAATTTAGGTTCCACTAATGAAATAAACTTTTTGTAAATATATATGTATTTTTTAAAAATGTACCTTTATACAGTGTTTCTCTCTGTCATCTTCCCTGTCAGCCTGACTTTTTTTTCATGGGGTGGGTGGGGCTAAATGATTGACATTATAGCTCCTCCAATCAGATCCCTGCTAGATCGTGATTTAAGGCATCTGATTGGAGAAGCTATAATGTCAATCAACATTTAGCCCCGAACACACAACACTATGGAAAGAAAAGTCAGGCTGACAGGGAAGATGACAGAGAGAAATGCTGTATAAAGGTACATTTTTTTAAAATACATATATACAGGTAGTCCTAGACTTATGACGTTGATCCGTTCTTACGCGGCGTCGTAAACCGAATTTCGATGCAAGTCGGATCATACGTTCATACAGTATGGTTCGACTTGCGTCACAAAACCGTGTAAGTCGGAATAAGGCATCGTATAAAGCGTCGTAACCCCGAAACGACGTAACTCGAGGCTGTCGTAAACCCGAGGACTACCTGTATTTACAAAACGTTTATTTCATTAGTAGAACCTAAATTAGTATCAGTTTTGATGTGACAGGTGCACTTTTAAGTTATCCACTCATTTGGTCTTCAGTATCGCATGTATGCAGATTATATGCAAATTTACTTATCTTCTCCTGCACTAACACCTTGAAACCAGACTCAAATCTCTAGCTGTCTCCTGGCACTCTCTTCCTGGATGGCCCAGCGCCAACTCCCACTTTTCCCATTCTAATTAATAATGTTATCAATAATCCTGTTACTTTGGTACATTTTCTTGTGTGGTTCTCCTCCTCTAAGCACATTGCTACCATTAATGTAATGCATGTATGATTTTATTTATAAAGTGTCACAAATTTATGCAACACTGTATAATTCAGCAATACAAATAAAATACAGACATAGGAAAAGTGCATTAAACAATACAAGTAAAATATCACAAGGGATACTTCACTTTACATGCTAGGTTGCTGTTGACACAGGAGTTTGGAGGTCCCTGCTCTGTAGAGCTTACAATCGAAATGATTAATAATAACTGTCCATTTTTCTTTAATAAAATTGTCAAGATCCGTACTTTTCATTGTCAGGCCACTGTTAACACCCTCATCCCACTTAGTATATTGCAATGCGCTTCTATTTGGCCTTCCAGTTTCCCACCTTTCCTCTTTCCAGTCCATTTTAAATTCTGCTGCCAGGATTCTCTCCCTCTCTCCCCAAAAGGGACAGACATTTTTTCAACATCTGTCTGCTTCATGGCTCCCTGTTAAAAAAATAAATTATTTACAATGTCCTCCTTTTGACATCTCCCCATATCTCTTCACATTTGTACCATATATACCTAGTCATCTACTCCGTTCATCATCTTTGTGCACCACTCACAAATTCCTATCTTAAAGGAACACTACAGCCAAAATTTTAAAAAATGCATGTGTTAGTAAATAAGAATTGCTAACTTTTATTAAATGCATTTTATTTTCAATTTTGCCCCTAAAATGAAATATCTTACCTGTTTAGAAGCACTTCCGTGTTCAGGATTCCATCTTCATCTGTGCCGCCAACTCTAAGGTGTCCTGGAGCAGAAACTCTTTACAGCCGCGATCTTCTCCTTTCAGTGTGCAGCCCGGCGCCAGCATCTCCTAATAATTACATGGGAGAGCGCCGCATCATCAAGGGGAGACAGGTTGATGATGCGGCGCTTTCCCATGTGACTATTAGGAGATACCAGCACCGGGCTGTGCACTGAAAGGAGAGGATAACGGCTGTGAAGTGTTTCTGCTCCAGGACACCTTAGAGTCAGCGGCACAGATGAAGATGGAATCCTGAACACAGAAGTGCTTCTAAACAGGTAAGATATTTCATTTTAGTGGCAAAATTGACAATAAAATGCATTTAATAAGTTAGTTTAAACCCTTCTGTCTTGCTGCCCGGTATCTCTGGAATTCTATATCCATCTGCTACTGCCACAGACAGTTCCTCTCAGGATTTTCAAAACTACATCTTAGAGCAGAGGTCCCCAACTTTTTTTGCACCAGCAAGGCCAGTTTTCCATGGTCTGGTGGGGTGGGGGTGGGGCAGGGGCAGAGCTTTGGTCATATGGGGACGTGGTTATGGAGGGGTAGAGCTTAGCAGCGCTACACACTTAACACCAGAGCCGCGTCAATGAGGCCAGTCTGCTGCCTCGCCCCGGCACGCCCCACATAACATGTTCTGCCGGGGGCGAGTCAGTGAGGAGAGCCTGCCGCCCCGCCCGGTCCCTTGTAACAGGTTACTGCTGTGCTGGCTGCGTCTCAAAGACCCGCCCGATGCCCCACCCCGTCCTGCATAATGTTCTCTGCCGTGACAGCTGCGAGCTGTCACGGCTACGGCAGAGAACGTTATCGTGCGCTCTGACCAGGCGCAGGGCCGCAGAGCTAGGTGTCAGCGGCACCGCGGACCGGCTGAAAAACCCCAACGGCCTGGTCCTGGTCCGCGGACCGGCGGTTGGGGACCTCTGTCTTAGAGAACTAGCACTGGTTTTCATGTCTTTCATTCATTTTATCCTTAAGTAGCTATTCATGTTTGTAACTGGCACCTATTGGTCAATAACCCAGCACTTTGTGGTACTGCACTTATAACCCTCCCATTGAGTGTATGTAATTCTCCTTCCCATTTTTAAGCTCTATGGGGAAGGGACCTCCATCCTCTTGTTTCAATCCCTGCCTGTAACTTAGAGTGATGTATCTTACTCACTATATTCTTGTAATTTAATTCTATTGTAATATGTTAAGCACTTCTCCCATGTCCATGTCTATAATATAATTGTTTTTTTAAACTGTACAGTGCAGTGTATCCTAGTGGCAAATGTACATACTAATCTTACCTTTTTGAACTTCTTATACTCTGTAAGTATTTTGTTTTCCAACATCTGTAAGATAAAGATATACAAGGATACACTTTATAGACACAGATATGATTATAGGTATACAAGTTTTGACTGGAGTTTGAAGGGTTAATTAACTCTTTAAAATTGAATTTAATCCGGTTATCTGTTTAAGGTATCACCTGAAAGCAACATTCACTGGCAGTGATTGTGTTAATACTGCACTGGCGGTGTCTGTGCAAATATTCTGGCAGTGCTTATGTGAATATGGCAAGTGCTCACTGGCAGTACTCGTGTGAGTACACAGGCAGGGCTTGTGCAAAATAGACATTTATTCCTTAATGGTTCCATTATTAGTCAATTTCAAATAGACATTTATAGAAAATTAGGTCAGTCAGAATTTAGTCTATTTTTGCAGCATTCAACACTATACTGTGATTGTTCATCTAATGAACTCCTGCCCCTCCCCAAATTGTAATAACATTCTGTATGTTTGAATGGTAAGTTTCTACCTTGTGCTTCACTGTTCCTTGTTGAAGCTTCTTAATTTTTGCTCCTAGCTGCACAAATCGCTCTAACACCTTGCCAATCTTTGCATGAAGGTCAAGATATTCTGTATAGTCTGCAGTAAAGTCCTTTTCATACACTTGTCGTTGATCTTCTGATGTGATTGTGCTGTACTTCCTGCCCATTTAATAAGAAAGGGAGACAAAATAACTTCATTTCAAGGGCCAGTAAAACAATAATAATAATAAAAAAAACTGCTCTGCATGTATTAGTACATTATATGCATGTTATATAGTTGTATTTGTAAATAATAAACATCTGGAAAGTATGATATATTTACAGTGACCCAAATGGCAGACCATACCCGGATGAATAAAAACATGGGACATGTTAAAAACTATAGAAAGATGACTAGTAGAATCATGACAACCAATGTCCTGGCTATATCTACATGTGCTACTATGATAATGATTTAAAGATACTGTACTAAACATATCCCTGCACTCCACACACATATATATATGCATTTATATATATATATATATATATATATATATATATATATATATAATAAGCTAACTACTGGCACCTACAGTATATGTCTTTATCTGGGCTTGCATTTAGCTAATTATCAGCTGATCCTTCAGTGTCACGTGGAACATAAGCTTTAGATAATGTGACTGTACTGACTACTTCCTTTGATTAGTTATATTATTCTAGGTTCACCCAAACATATGCAACTCAAGTTAAATAGTGCTACAGTGCTATGTTAAATGGACATTAGATGGCACTTGTTACACAGAATACATTTGTGCATATTAAGGTAACACTTGCCATTTTTCTGACCTGTTTCCTCATATTCTAGCAGCAACTAAGTAAGTGCTTGTTATGTGTGTTAGCATTCATTTCCATTTTGCACAAGGTGGTTTTTTAGTATCTAATAGCTAATGGTAAAAACCCAAATATGATGCTGAGTCTTTCCCCTACACACAGTATATAAATTAAGTTCTGAAAAATTCCTCTCTAGTAGCAAGGGCCACAGATAAGACATGGGTACATATCCCTGGCAGGAATTACTGTTAATCACTATACTAGGGTGTCATATAATAATGGCACATATGATTTTATATCATTACGGGGCTTATTCATCATAGTGACAATTTAACTGCACAGAAAGTGATGCGAAGCGCTCAATATGTCCATAAGTGTGGTAAGCTGTCGAATTAGTCTCAAATTTGCCACACTGCAGAGTTTGCTGAATACCCAAATATGACGAAAGGGAGAATAAATGTGAATTCACAACTATTCGCCCTTTAAAGGAACAATCAGGACAAAATTGAAAAAAACACATTTGCTAATTTATGCTAATTACTACGTTTTAGTAAATATGTCTTTTTTTCAATTTTGGCCAAAAAGTTTACTTTTTTACCTGTAAAGAAGTGCTGTCCAGCACTTCCTTGTTGTAGACTCCATCTTCTTTCTCTTGCGGCAACTCTACGGCATCCCGAGTCTGCAGACTTCCTCTGAGAAGCGCAGCCCTCTCCAGCCACGCTGGCAGTGAAGCCCAACACCGGCATTTCCTATGTCACATGGGAGAGCGCGCACGTCATCAATGCGTCCTCCCTTGATGACGTGCACACTTTTCCAAGTAACTATTAGGAAATGCCGGTGCAGGGCTTCACAGTCAGCTCTTCTGGAGAGGGCTGCGCTTCTCAGAGTGGATCTGCAGACTCGGGACGCCGTAGAGTCACCGGCAGAGAAAGCAGATGGAGTCTACAACAAGGAAGTGCAGGACAGCACTTATTTACAAGTAAGAAAGTGAACTTTTTGACCAAAATTGGGGAAAAAAATGTATTTACTAAAAGTTAGTAATTAGCATAAATTAGCAAATGTGTTTTTTTAAATTTTGGCCAGAGTGATCCTATAACAAATAAGCCTCTGCCCAGTGTAATAATGTTTTTATACATTTTCATTGATTAACTTAATAATTGTAAATTGTATTGCTATTGTTTTTATATTGCTTTTAATATGGTCCTAAACACGATCACTGCCATTTTGTTTCAAAGCAATTAAAAAAATTACTGGCTTTTAATTATTTTCCATATTTGATTCTCAGTCAATAAAAGCCTAGCATTATATTCTCCATCAAAAACTACCACTTTAGTTTCATGTTGCCATTAGTAATAAGTCTATATTTTAAGTAACAAGTCTGTATAACATTCAGGAATTGTACTGATGGTACCTTGGGTCTCATCCTCCTCTTGGAAAAATACATCCACACACAGTTTTGCATACAGTCCAGTGGGTGAGGTTGTCTTACATTATTTAATGCACAAATATAAAAAAAACAAAAACCTCTTATAATATCCTAATGGGTTTCTTTGGCTTTATTTGTTTATATATATATATATATATATATATATATATATATATATATATATATATATTTGTAATATCTTCCCAATATGTTATTAGTCAATCCTTAAAACCCCAAATGCAGTTTACAGATATTTTTTACAGTGCCACAATTCTGTTAGATATCTAGAAAATATGATATTTTATTTTAAAATGTGCAATTGCTTTGTTGGTTTTTTGATGACATTTTTTCACTAAAAACAGTGGCATAAGAAGATAAAAGAGGTTGGCATGTGTGAAGCTCATGGCCTCCCCATGAGTACAGCTAGACACTGCTGTGTATATTTTCTTTACAATGTGGTTTTATGGAACCTTGTCCAAACTTTTGAATAGCTTAAAAATTGTCTCCTGTGGCTGATTTTATCTGCCAAGTTGCAGAGACAAAAAGGTTAATTGCTACATGATAGGCAAAAACAAAGTAATTTAGGAATGTATATTTGAATGAATCTCTTATTTAAGCCAATATAAAAAAGGCTGAGGGGGAATTCGACTGTCAAATTGAAATCTAATTACTTTGGGTTGCTACGCCCTGATTACTCCTTATTGACTAAACAGTGGATTCCCTTTGTAAAGTTGAGACCACTAAAATATTCCCATAGTGAAGTCGCGACAGTGACAGTATCCATCTATATTGAGTAGTGTGTGGCAGCTGTTAACTGGTGAATTCGCACCTTAAAGTGGCAATTCGAACTTTAGTCAATAACCCCTAATACTTTTGTTTTATTTACTTATATTGATGCAAACGTCATTAGGTACACTATATAAAAATGTGCCTGTAACTGTTATTCTTCCTTTTCTAGTCTGAAATGGTCAAAAGTTATATCTATAATCAATGTTGCTGAACAATTACACCTCATTTTATATGCCAGGGGTTGGCAAAGTGTGGCTCTTCAGCCACCTTATTGTGGCTCAGAGTGCATCTCCCTAGCCCCGTCCATGACCTCCAATGCTTCTGATTGGACGTCAGCAGGTAATGTGATTGGGAAACGTGAGTTCTTCCCCCTTTGCCGCTCCAAAAAATTTTGCCGCTGGAGGAGGAGCAAAATGGCTCCCTCCTCTTCAAAGTTTGCCGACTCCTGGTATATACTATTGTCTACTGTCTGTTTACTGGAGAATTATAAGCACGGTCATCTGCTTAATGTAACCATTTAATAAAGGAAGCTAAAGTTTATTTCTGGCACTACTTAGTGAGCTTATATTTTTGTAACATAATATTATTTTGTGTGTGTGTGTGTGTGTGTGTGTGTGAGTGCGTGTGTGTGTGTTTGTAAAACATTCACGCAAGCTCTTAAATGATTTTACTTGCACAGTGTCATGGTCATGATGGAGTTAAGTTGTTGAGAGTGGAGATGTGCCAAGAGACTTATCTTCGTATACATACTGTATTTAACCTTGAAATTTATTCCTTGTCACCAGCCAAGGGGGTCTCCTAGCTAAGTAAACAAACACATCCAACAAGGGACCTGAGAGATGGTGTTTGTACAGGCAACTCCATAAAATGTTTCTGATCAACAAAATGGCACAAATACTCTGGATTCCTATTTTCTTTTGCTGTTTTTATAAAACAGTAAGGTTCTGATAGATTTTATTATTTAAAGAATATACCAATCAACATTCATTTTTTTAACTTGAAAATCCAAGATTTACAAGGACAACATAAAGAAAATGTAAAGATAAATAGGTATTGCATCAGAAATGTTTTGTTGGACAATGATCTAACATCCCCTATGCTTTCACATGAGAAAATACAAGTCAGGCTCACCCTATAAATGACGCTAGAAAGCACAACTACAAATATTTGCTTGATTCTTACTGCTTGCTAGCTACTTTATACAGTGACTAAAAGTGACTTAGGGACTCACTGTCATAAGTATGGATTCACCTGTCAAATTCACCTCGCTACAATTTGAGTCGCATCACCAAAATAGATGCAAATTCGCTTCTCATTATTGATTAAGCTGCGAATGCACTTGTCCAACGAGTGGACAGTGGCGAACACTGTCAGATGCGTAGTATGGCGTAGTCAGGCAGATAGAAGTAGGTTAAGAAGTCATGCGTAGTGAGACGAATTTGACAAGTGAAGGAGGGTGACGTCAGTCTCACACTGTCCCACTAACTGTATTCTATGAATACTCTGCTTCTATGTCACCTTGTCCCTAAGTCATCTTGTCATTTAGTTGCAGTCGCCATTGTCACTTTTGAATGACCAATCACCTTATGTAACATAAGCCCTGCTATCACCCCCCTAATTCGCTACCTTGAAATGACAAAGTCAAACAGGTGAATTCGCAGCAGTTTTCCTAGTTGAATTTGCACTTTCAACACACTCCTTCGCTTAATCAATAGTAATAGTAGAAGTACATGTGCTTGCAAAGAGCTCCATAAGATCACGACTATCGTTGATGCCCAAATTGGTTAGATATTTGTTACTTTGCAGAGTTTATTAAATAACGAACATGGGGAAATGGTGAATAGATGTGGATTCATAGCTCTATGTGACTATTCAGACTTTTAACAATGAGTCCCTTAATGCTTTAGACTAGTAACAGAAGGTGCAAATCAGTCATGTAAAAACTACTAACAACAATGAATACTAACCGCTCAATCCTCCATAATGCAGTGAAAGCGGGTGCTCAGGAAAGATGCGGACAACTCCGTGCAGCAACGTATGTAACAAGATTCCGGCACTCCAAATGTGCAATAAGAAGACTTTATTTAGACCCCATAGGTCAATAAAACATAGGTTAAAAACAAAAGTTGCTTTGCCTATGCGTTTCGCGCGCTAGGCGCTTATTCATGGCTATTTCAGCCACGAATAAGCGCCTAGTGCGCGAAACGCGTAGGCAAAGCAACTTTTGTTTTTAACCTATGTTTTATTGACCTATGGGGTCTAAATAAAGTCTTCTTATTACACATTTGGAGTGCCGGAATCTTGTTACATATGTAAAAACTACTACCAGATAAAATGGACCCTGGTCACTACTAATAATGTCCAAGAGATCCATCCAACTGCTTTAAAGCCAGGCAATGGATAAACACTTAAAACTTCTCCCCTCTGACTTTTCTTGTAAGCACTTGTGCACAGACAGTATCAGTAGCAGGTTGTTTACGCACAGAATATTTTAGGAGTTTCATCAGAGAAGATTACATGGTAGCATAATGCCCATTGTTGACTTGTCTTTTGATCATTATAATCTGCCAGTGTGATGGTTGGATGCAACTATTCTAACAACATTAGTTTGAACAAGGCCTTCCTAAAAAATCAAATATGAAGAACAGTTAGCTTGCCTGAAATTCAAAAACACCAGTTTGGGAGAGGGGGATACTTATTGGCCATCCAAACTCCAATAGTTTCTTCACCAACCTGATGAACAGTTCAGTGGTAAATCACATTGATATTTATCTTCATCAAAACCAATCAAACTGACTTCTCAGACTGTGTTGTGAAAGCAGACGTATATGACCCTATCAGTTGAACAACCACCAACACCAGTAAAAGAAAATGGTTGCTTGGATTGGCATGACAGTGGTTCCCATGCAGCACTTGTAAAACTCACATCTTTAAATTGCTATTTTTTTTTTTATTATAGCTCTCACTTTCTGTTGGCTACAGACAAATTGGGCTTTCTGATGCACATCATGAATATGTTTTATCTATACTTCTATAGGAAATAAAAAGAATTAGGCTGGAGTTTGTTCACTTTAAAGATAAAAGATGGCTGCCTCCATCAGACTCCCTTAAATGATTGATCATATTGATACATTGCCCATTTAGTTTTAGTTTAAGGTAGCTGAATAGCTAGAGTAATAAAACAGAGTGGAATTTAATTCTTACTTCAAATAATCTGGAATAGCTTCAGCAGGGGAGACAGGTTCTGCAAACTTCTGCTTCTCTATAAGAGAAAGAAAATGATGAGCATATACATATATCTACATAACATATATAAACTATATGTACATTATATACCAAGCAATTACAATTTGGCTTTCTCTCTTTTTTTAAAAACTTCCAGCATGCAACACCTGTAGGTTGTTTAGCCATATTTGAGCAGTACTTGACAATGACATAGCAAAAAACAATAGCAGCAGATGCACTCTCCTTAATGGTGCGTATACATCAGGCGTCACCAACTAAAATTAACTGAGGTCCAAATTTAAATATTTTCCAGAAGCAAAGGTCCTGAAATTAAAATTTTTCTCACTTGGACCAATGCCAGCGGCTGTGCTTGTCCTCTGCATGTAAACAGATGGGCAGATTTGATTGGCTGATTTACATCATGTGTGGCGTTCTGCTGTTTTATCATAATGCAGTGGTTCTCAAACTTTTTCTATCATTCCCCACCTGAGAAGAAGGGGAATTACCGTGCCCCACATCCCCCCAAATCACCCCAACAATATGGTAATAGAGTAGATATTTATTGTCACTAGAAAT
>WMED01002620.1:1623-23839 GCA_019650415.1 Pipa parva
AGGGGCGGTTCGCCCAGGGCTTCAATGTAGCCAGAACCGCCCTAGCCACTAATGGTACATTTGTTTTAAATATTATGGTTTGAGTTGGGGAGAAAGAAAATAAAACTCAGTGAACATGACTACAGAATACAGGGACAGCTAATCATTCATAACTGTTCCAGGGTTGGATTTCCTATAGGCACAAGAGGCATGTGCTTATTAGTGGCTCAGTCAGAAGAGACATAGGCAGGAGAAATCAAAGCAATTAATTCAAACTGAGAAGTATTTTTATAGTCAAATGTTGATTCTGATATTTGTTATATCACTTTGCTTGAAATTATAATTCACACAGCCCTTCAATTCACTGATAATTTAGTCTGTGTTCATTTTTACAAAGGGGTGTGGTCAGTTAGGAGGTGTGGCCTAAGGCTCCAAACATTCTGTGCCTATAAGCTCCAGAGATGCAAATCTGACATTGCAACTAGTACTTTTAGGATAAAGCCGCATGAGCCATTCTAACATAGCTTTTCACTTCCACTGACTATTATAATAAACACATTTTTTATTAGGGCCAAAGCTTAATTTCAACTCATTAGAGCAAGCAATTTTCTGGTTGTTTGCTTTGCAATTTGTGAATGAATCAGTAAGCATTCAAGACAAGAACTGAAAGAAAGAGTTTAATCTCACAGTTTATTGAATAACAGTGACCTGTCTGGGGAGTAGAAACATTATTTTAGGCCTAAAGATGTTTCATTTATAGCTCTTACTTCAGCTGGCAAATGCTCGCAGGAGACTATGTAAGTGTCAAACAAAAATATGAGAAACCAGTGAAGAATGCAGGCGATGATTACTGTTTATAGCTAATGTACATACTTGCAAGTAGATAAGAAAAATGTGCAAAGCAACAGATTGCTATGCTCTAAGGCAAGCCAATGTACTCAACTGTCATCTAAACAGTAATGCTCTTAGAAGAGGCTTGGTTGTTAATAAAGTATTTTCTCCTATTCAGTATAATAAGAGAACATTGAACATTGCTGATTTCAATTCATACCTAAGCAGAATAGACATCATATTGTGCCAAATGGTTCATGATAACACATGACACAGTGCATTGCTAGCTTACCTACAGATCTGTAGGTACAAGGCAAATAAAAGATTCAGGCCCACTGACCAATCAGCCTAGACATGTTTGCGCAACAGCTTATGTTTAAGATAGGCAAAACCATTCATGCTCATTTGTATCCTTACATAGGCTAAGAAAATTGATGGGACAATAAGGCAAATCATTAACGTTTTAAAATACAACAAAATGTAGAATACCATACAAAAAAAACAAAGGAAAATAGCAGATAAATCTAATCCTTTGCATCATGTGCCATAAACAAATTTAAAGTGGAGCTGTCAGGTCTATTTTAAGACAATATGCACATTATGGTATGTAATTTATTTTCCTTTGGGATTTGGAAGATATTGTTGAAGCCAGGCTTGTCCTTTCCAGTAAGTCTTGCTACCCTGCCTCTAAAAGGAGAAAACTTAATTAGAGAAAGAAAACCCCTAACTCACTCCTATTTAGACAACATAAAATATTATAAAACATTTATACTATTGTCGTATTGCAATTTAATATACCATATTACTTTTTGAAAGTTATTAAGCCACTAAACATGACCTATAATAATGTACAAGGAACAACAAACCAGATATTAATATGTATTAATTTATATAGCACTGATATATTACGAAGCTCTTTTACAGAGATTCACCATTCACTTCAGTCCCTGCCCCGTGGAGCTTACAATCTAGTTTCCCTATTCAGTCACACACATATAGACAGACAGAGATACATGTTTTTGGATTGTGGGAGAAAACCAGAGTGCCCGGAGGTCCCCCATACAGGTGCGGGGAGAACATACAAACTCCATGCAGATGAAGTCCAGGGTGGCATAGAACCCAGAACCCACCGCTGCAAGGCATCAGTGATAACCACTGAGCACCTGTGCCTATTAACCTATTAATTACTGCCTCTTAACACACATTTACAACTTGAATTTTATACAGTGACCAATATCAAGGTCCCACTCCCTACACAAAACCTAAAAAAACAAAAACAAAAAACACACATTTAGAAATACATAAAGCAATGGAACTGGACAGAAAGTCAGGGCAGTAAATTACCTGTATTGTGTAAGACCCCTCCCCGCACACACACACACTTCCCGAGAAACAGCATGTGGCAGAGTGTTAAAATATATTTCTTTCTTGGATACAAGACACAACATTTTTTTAGTTAAAAGTAGAGTTAACCAAATTAACTCTTTTTGCAACACACATCAAGTTTGGTCAGGATTTGTTCATTCACACAGTATTATTAGGTATGGGCTAATTTGTCATTTCTCCTTTGTCAGAAACCTTGTCACACAAAGTGTCAGTGAAAGCAATCTGATAGAATTGCCCTATTTATTCTAGAGATTTTCCACACTTTCATGGGGAGTTGTAGGTTCAGCAAGGGACTTTTTTAATGAGAGACCCTGTTTTTTTTTTATTTATTAATTCTATATGTCATTTACATTGTTATGTTTTACATTTATAATGTTAACCATCCTCTGAAAAAGTTGGGTTGCACGCCCTGCTAAATGCAGGTGGGGACATGGGTTAGCACCGGTACTCTTCCTAGAGTGCCCATTGGTCCCTCCATAAAATATTACATTATGTGGATTTTTATGTTCATATTTGTTATAAGATTTTATTTCTTGGCAGTGTTTGATAGCCCTCTGAGCTAGGTCAGTAGTTTCCCCAAGGTTGTACATTCTAGATATGTTCTATTTAATTCTACTGCAATATTGATTATAACAGTAAATGTTTGGTATAATTACTGATTCAATGACTTGTCATTTATGGATGTGCCATATGGCATAAGAGTCCCAGTACAGAGTAGCAGTGCACCAATTTGCTCATAGGAACATAATGTGGTTCTGGCATTTTATGATGGTCAAGCTGAGTATTTCATATATTAACAAGCTGAGCATGTCACATGGCATGATGGTCACTTGCAAACATACCAATTACAGTATAGGATAATGGGCTGCCATTACCCTAGTGCTACTGCACAATAACTCCACACTGCAAGGCCACACTAATATTATCTCACCATATGATAACCAACCTAATGGTAATTTATATACAGTAATTCCTGGTACATTGGCTGACCATCTGTTGCATGGACCTCTCAAAGCTGCATTGGCAGCACAGCAAACATTTTCAGGTGGAGTGACAAAAGAAGTAAATGTAGACACAACTGTCTCCCTTAAATTAGAAAGCACAGCAGATATTTTCTGGTTCTCCTTTTCTCTCATGTAATTATAGAAATGAGTATGGATATACAATAATTTCATATAGCTGCACAACCTATAACTATACGTCCCACTTAGCTACAACCTATCCCTGCCAGAAAAGGGATGAATGCGTCTATGACCTAATCTCCATTTTGTTTTCTTTTCAGTAACAAAATGGAAGAGTTACCCAAGCAAAGTAACAGAGAAATTAGAGTGATGAATTACAAATTATAAATGTTTAATCAGGCATAGAAAAAGAGAGGGGATTTTTATTTTATTTTTTTTTTGCATTGCTGGAAGGCACAAAATGTTAAAATGAACACAGGCTATCCATTTCCCTGAAATAATGTGAGCCGACAGCTCTAAGATGGCATAGAAAACATTTATTAATGATGAAATTTACCCGTATCAGCCCAATGTACATTCATCAATTGTCAGGTGCTAAGCCAGAGGATGGAATCCTGTTTGTTAGCAGTGTGCACTGATTTCCATGAAAGGGAAACGGTTCTGTAATGTGCCATTAAATATGTTTTTCTCCCATCTATAATGATTTATTTTATTTCAACTTCTTTTTTTTTTGTTTACACAAACCTCTGATCTGGTGGTCTGTCAGTATGGAACATAGAATAAAATATGAAGCACAATGAAAGATTATTTTTTGGATCCTAAAATATAATATGTTAGAATGTAACGTTATAAGGTGTGATAGAATTGAGATGGATTACTGTTGTAGTAACATTAGCTGGTAAGCCATGCTTTGCCATTTCCTGATTGTGGGACTGGTTGAGCTGCAATTTGTTTTGCATTCATTTGAGCATTTAACAACAGAAACTGAAAAATAGTTTTCCTTATCATTTTTCCTTTGCAAAAAAATATTTCTTAACTCAGAATAATTTGCACTGTGGAATGCAGCCTTGTGGACATGATTGTGTACCTGTAATTGTTACACCATGCCGCAAGTAGGGTGGAAGCACAAAGCTAGAAACAGAAACCTGTATTCCTCAAACGATACCAGTCTGGGAACCCCCCATAGAATACCTCGGTAGTTTGTTTGACACTTGGGAGCTTGTATTCTACGTTTGTATTATAGGCTTTACTAGTGGGAAATATAGTGTACCTCTTGGATGGCCAAGCGCAATCTCAAATCAAATCTTTTTAAAAGAGAATTTATTGTTTGTCCACTCAAACTTGGCCCTACTTCCACCTTTTCTATTTTAGTCAATGATGTGATCATTAACCCTGTCACTTCTGCATGTTGTCTTGAGGTGACTTTTGACTCTGCTCTTTCTTTCTCTAAGCACAGTGCTACCACTGCAAAAAACTGTTAATGTTTCCTCAGGAACATTGCCAAAATCTGTCCCTTTCTCTCTCATACCACTGCTAACACGATCATTCATGCCCTTGTCTTACTCCACTTGGACTATTGCAACACCCTTGTAACTAGCCTTAAATTCTGCTGCTAGATTTATTTCCCTATCTCCCCAGAAGGAACAGAGTTGCTCCCAGCACCTGTTTGCTCCATTTATAGTTTCCCACTTTCAACATTTTACAAACTTTACTGTTGCCCCTTACTACATTTTTGTTACTTGTGTGCCCTTATACATCTAGTCATCAACACAGTTCCTCACAAAGCAATTGTTTTTGTGAACCACTCACTAAAACCTTAATTCCCATCTTAAAACCCTTCTTTCTTGCTGTCCTTTATCTCTGGAATACTATACCCCTCTATTTCCCCCCAAGAACAATCCCTAAAATGTTTCAAAATGTAAATGAAATCCTACCTCTTAAAGCACTAGCACTTGTTTTCATGTCTTTCATTCATTTTATTTTTTTGTTTGGAAATGATAGGCTAATGGATACTTTATGTTACTACATATTTTATTACTTATACTTATTACTTTCCTATCTGTGAATGCAAATATTCCTCTCATTTAGATTGTGAGCTCTATGGGGCAGGGATCTCAATCCTCTTGTTTCAATCACTGCCTGGAACTTAGAGTGATGTATCTTCATGACTTGATGCTTGTAACATACTTCACTTGTACTATGTTAAGCACCTGTTTGTATTATAATTGTATTGTTAATTTGTTTGAATTCTAAATAAAAAAAATATACATACATACATACAGGTATAACCCAGGATCCCCAGGGTGCTAAGCAAATGCTTAGGGAAACCTGCATTTTATATGGGCAAGGAAGTCTCAGTAGAAGACCACCCTAGTGCTGTTTGCCCTGACACTGGATAATTCTACCCTAACCTGTCCCAGATCCACCCCATTACACCCTAATCTGTTCCATATGCACCCTTTTCTGCTTTAACCCCTACTGGATCCACTCTATAATAGTCTGACTTGTCTCCTATATCTGTCTTTACCTGGAATGAGATGCAATTTTACATATTAGAGCTCCACCAACCCAGCTGTTCTTCTGACCAATCACCAATGTTCCCAGGTATGCATATTGAACATCAGCAGCACCTGTATCTGAAGTCAGAGTACAAAGAGAAGGACCTGAGATGAGCCTTTCTCCCCAAAGGAACGACTAAGAAGGCTTTATAAAAAAGCCCATAACTCTTGGATGCAACCAGTGTTTGTTAGGTTACTACCTGAAACTGGGCCCAAGGTGGAATCTGCAGCACAACTAACTGGGACAGAAACCCCAACATTCTGGTGTTCACCGATGCCCTTTTGGGGCACTGGACTTACTGTTGCAGAATGTTAGGGCACCAGAGAAACCCAGCAATAATGAACAAGGACCAAACCGGAATCACACGGAGTAGCGGGAATGCAGCAGGATCAGGATACCAGGATAACAAGATAACAGCGAAGTCAAAATGAGTCAAGGTCAATAACACAGATAATAGGAAACAAGAGCTTCTGCAGGGCTTCACAACATGAAAACCAGCTTGGGCAAAGACTAGAGGAAATGACCTCATATTTAAAGGCCTGGATGATGACAAACAGAAAGCACCTGTGTAACCAGTTACCAAGTGTGCAGGCTAATCAGCACTAATGTATTGGACAGCTCACTTGAAAACACAGGCCAACAGATCCAGGCTCAAATGGAATAGTAGTGTAATTGCTACGTGGAGTGCAGCAGGTTCCTGGTTACAATCTCGCCAGAGGTGCTGCCCCACCGAGGCAAACCATGCCTCAAATGCCTGTGGCAAGCACCCCGGGACAGATTGGGAAAATTCCTAACAATGTTTCGCTGGCAAGTCAGGGATCATAACTGTAAGATTTACCTGGGCGTTAAAATTGCCTGTAGGGTTAATTTCATATGAAAGAAAAATATGTTATTCTAATCAGATAACTATATGAAGTGGTTGGTGTATAAAGTAACTCTAATAATAATTCATAATACCGTTCCTTACTCAAAAGCCAAGATTTGTACGACAACCTTCTTAAGCAATAGATCGCAAAATGTTACTGTTCTTATACTAAAGTAAAGAAGTCTTTTCTTTACTGATAGAGAAACTACCTTCCAATTAGTCTCAGCAGATGTTCTCTATTCAACTACAACATTCTAGGGTTGAAAACTATCTTCAAAATGATTTGGATTGAACAACCTTTGACATAATATAGTACTAGAATTTTACACATTTTGACACAAAAAAAAAGAAATCAAATGAAAATGCCAGAAGCACACAAATATGACCCTTACAATGAGGGTTTCAGTTTTGAGCAAAGCACTTGTAAAGAATTGTGTTGTATGGAAGAGAACTGCCATCTGCTATCATTGACTCTAAAAAGAAGAAAGAGGATTGGAGATGTGGCTAGAATGTGATATTATTTATTTTTTTTAACTTGTATTTGTAGTCTGACAATGTTCTATGTCTTTTATAGATTTTTTCATTCTCCAGTCTGGTTGGTAGGATCAGTGTACCTAGCAACCAAGCATGAAGATGAATAACATTACAAAAAATTAAATAGGACTTTGTCTGAATACAGACCATTATATCAAGTGTCTGATATAGTCAAACATAATTTTTATGCACTTTTTTGGCTTTAAAACTGCAATTTATCAAGTCCTGGTCTTTGGATTTCTGTCTTGGTTTGTTGCTGTTTATTATAGTTTGTATTTCCCCTGTGTATTGTTGGCCATTATGTTTGCAATGGTTGTAGCATTGCATAGACTTTACATTAATACACATTGATCTTCCGACATTTCTCCACTCGGTTCTGCAAAACTGCCCAATTATTTTTGTATTGAGTAAACTTTAAAGTCTAACCAAAAATAAATTAGCACTATCTCAAATAACGACATGCTAGTTTGTAGCCCAACTATAAGTTTATTAATGGTACTTTAACCAAGATCGCAATGAATTTTTTTTTTAAGGAGTTGCTGATAACCTTTGCACACGCATGTAGAAGCATACATATATTTCACACTGAGAAGAAAAATCATTTCAGTGTTCTGTAGCAAAAGCTCTTATTTACTGTACTGCTGATAAACTGATACAATCAAATCAAATGAATTTTGCAACATTGGTGTGAGGCCAGAGGAGTGTAGCCTTTAGCATTTAATCGCCACAAATAGATCTGTTTCTAGATGTGCCATTCAGATTATAGCAATAACCTATAAGTAAGCCGTGTAATATCAGTATTTGATCGCTATAACAAGGACTGGAAAAATGCTTGCCAATCAAACACTGAATGCCATGATTGTATGAATTTCTCTTATTCCTTCACATAGACGACAACTCCATTTTCTGTAATCAGCACTTCATTTTCAATGTATTCCTGAAAAGCATATTTTTAAAGATTATGATGGCCTGGAGGTGCTTTCTTATACAAATAACAAACTAGAAGCTGGATGGCAGACACCATAATTATGTTAAAGTAGCACGGGAAAAGATGTTAAAGGCTGATGGGGGCACACTAGTATATGGAGTATCCTTACTGAAAGAAGTAAGGATATTAGATGAAATAAGTTAGAGAGAAATAAAAAGTAAGATCAGGATGAATATATTGTGGTAGATAACACGAACTGAATGAATACCACATTTATTGCTTAGTGTATAAAATCAACTGGGGTAAATTAATGGCAGTCTGTGTGCCTTCATGTACAATGTAATGTCTTCAGCTAGTGGTTCCCAGGGTATTTTATCACCTCTGTAGGTTTCTTTGGTGACAAAATTCTGCTAATTAATTACTGATCACTTTTCTGTAAACAACTGGGGACCACTCAAAATATGGTAGATTGCCGCTATAAAAACACCTGTCATTGCACGGGGTTATCCAAAGATATGGAGAGACCTGAATAAATGTAAAATGGTGGTTTGGGACACCATCCCATGAGTAGTTTTCATAATGTATGCAGTGTTGGGCAACCCCCCACATTTTCCTCTTAGCAACTTGCCACACACAGGATGCAGTTTCTAACTACTACTAACCAGATACATCTTCCATTTATTAAAGTGTCTCCATACCTTTGGATGACCTTGTAATTTTAAATTGTAATATACAGGTGAATGAGAATTTGAGGCTTAAAGTGGACCTGTCAGGGTCTGCTCTGAAGCCTGACTCGAATCTTAAGTCGGTTGGGTGGGGCTAAAAGGACTGCCATTAGTTTTTCCAACTAGATCCCTTAAATCACAAACTAACAGGGATCTGATTGGAGGAGCTATAATGTCAATCATAATTTAGCTCCACTCAATGTGACTTTTGATTCTAGTCCGGCATCGAAGCAGAAAAGAAGTAGGGAGTTTGCTTCTTTTACTACAGTCTTAGCTGAATGCTTTTAGCATTCAGCTAAGACAACTCCCTGCTTCCTAAAATGAGTCTGTAAAGTGGACCTGACAGGTCCACTTTAAAGCAACAGTTCTGTCATCAACAATTATTTGGTCACCTAATTGCTCCTTTTAAATCAGTGCTTTTTTGCATATACTAGTATATTGTTTCTTTTTAAATTGACATATTGTGCTCTCTGATGTCTAATGTTCTGTGCCATTAAAAAAAATTATATTTTACAAAAGGTTAATACATACATCAGTCCAGTGTATAGCTTCAGAGATTGCAATACAACCAGTAAATAATCAAGCATTGTATCAAGCACAATACATTTGTGTGAAGACATGGTGCTTTAATATACCATGGAACATCATGAAACTACTGGCTTCATTGAGTTTTTGTGATGATTTAGGGAAGAGTTTGGAAAAGAGATGAAGAGCTTAGGATATAGAAGAAACATAGAAAAGTGAGGGGGTAATGAAAAAGTTTACTAATGTCGGAAAGCCAATTAAAATTTAGATTAACTGTATTAGAAGCAAGCTTAAAGGTGGATCCTGTGCAGAGAACATATTTCCTTATACTTGTTTTGTGAATGCTGGTATTCCTGCTATAGGAAAAGGAAAGTGTACAAAAAAGTGACCTGATAAGAAAGGGAGACTGTATTGTATTGTATTTACTGATATAATGTTGACATCTTCCTAGGGGCTTTATAGAGATTCATCATTCTCTTTAGTCCCTGCTCATGGAGCTTTCAATCTAGTTTTCCTATTCAGTCACATGCAAACTATGGCCAATTTCATCAAGCTTTAATCAATCTAATATGTTTGTGGATTGTGGGAGAAACCCAGAGTCCCTGGAGGAAACCCATGCAAGTAATCGGAGAAATACATCCTTTATGTAGATAAAGTCCAGGGTGGAATTGAATCCAGAATCCAGTGCTGCAAGGCAGGAGTGCTAACCACTTGGCTCCACTGCTACAGATATTTACTATCTTCTAGCTATATAATATCTTAGAGATCTAGATCGTTAAATCATGCGATGATGTCCAATAGTTTACAATGATAAAGTAGAGTTGCCTTTTAGCTCCTTTAACTATGAAACCTTATATTCAGATACCTACAAATAAGTGTGGCAGCCATGCTGCAAAGCTTATTACAGGGATTTAGGTGTCTCATATGTAATGGGTATAGCGGTGTGCTTTGTGAGGGGAGGTATGTTTCCCCAACAGTCTGTTCCTATGGCTGGAGTATAGCCCAGTTCTTAAGATTAGCTCCAGCTGCAGAGTAAACCTGTGTTAAAAAGGCAGGTGGGAAAGCCTGTGGGTGGGGTTGTTGGTGTTGGTTAATGAGGAAGCTCTGTTGAGTGGAGGGAGCTCTGAGAGATACAAAGACCTGTGGAAAAGCACCCTGTTATAGGATTATGGCTGGACTGCACTTTGAGACCTAAGGAGAGGGATTCCTGGAGAGGGGAAGGTACTGTATATTTTATTTTATAACTCTGAACTGTATGAGTTACCATTTCCCACTATATTTTTGAGAAGGGACTTTTCACAGTGGAACACTGATTTTCAATTGGGATTGTTTTTTGTTTTTTTTGTTTTGCCAAGAAAGGCTGTGTTTAAGTTCATTTCATTTTGTGTAAATAAAAGCCGAATATTTCAAAAAGTCACTGTTTGCAGCATGTTAATTTCAAAAAGATTGCTAAAGCATTTGAGTGATTCCCTACACATAGTTTCCTCCATATCAGCGTACACAATAGATTCTAAGTAGAGTTGTCATGTTTATCAACATGCAAAACAAGTAGAATTTATGCATAAATCAGTGAGGATATATTAGGCTTTCTATGACAGCCTATTTAAACTTATACAGAGATTGAAAAATCCTGCAGAAACAAGCAAGAGTAAAATTAAATCAAAAGAATACTTGGGGCTCTCTGCAAGCATCTATTGCATCTACCTGTCTATCTAAAACAGTTTAATAGAAATATTTCCACAATATATAAGCACTGTGATCATTCCTTCTTTCGAAGAGTTATACTGTAGACAAAGTGAACCAAAAAATGAAAAAAACATTAAAAGTGCCTTTAGAACTACTCAGTATGCTCTGAGGATTTCTTCAAATGACTCTATATGTAGTGCTACAGCCAGAACAGGGGCTACAATGTTTTTAATTTTTCACTTTGCTCTTTGAATATGGTCTAAAAAATTACAACTTCCACTATCAGAAGTCAAGGGTGAGTGAGATATTTATTTGGCAAACTACTGATAAAATGCCTTTGGCAAGAATATTCCATTTATTTATTGATCTATGGAAAGTTCTTGTTTTTTGAGCAGGCTCATCTTCGCAAGTCTTCATTATGAACTGTATTGTAGGGTTAAAAACATTACGGACTCCTTTATAAATGTGTTCTTAATCCACTTGCATCTTGAGAATAACCTCGGTCCTCTGGAGCATGAGCTCAACTCATCAGGCTATCCTCCTTTCTTTTATTGATAGATCTATTTAAACCGTGGGTTTGCTGTTGACTAAATGATTTTGGGTGGTGGGCAATTATAGGTAAACAAGACAGTCACTATCTCTGTTGCTACCTAATGCAATGCTGAAATAACTCCCTATTGAAGCCTCCCAATCCCAGGGTCTTCCTGTCATACCAGTCCACCAACCAGGTAATGCTTTCTCTTGACCTGCTGCCTGGGGGATGGGTGACTTTGGCAAAGGGTGGCACACTTTGTGTAATGGCATGGTCTGCCCTCCCCTACAAAATGGCCCTTAAGAAAACAACAGTTGCAGTCACATTGAAAGTAGCATTCACCCATTGTCATAAACCAAGGGCTCAGATCTCTCTTCCAGGCCATTCTCCTTTACATCACAATATAACTAACATGAATTAGTAACCGAGCACAATACCATCTGGATTTTTTTAATGTTCAATCTGTTTTATGTAAAGAGTTGGGGAATCATAATGTTCTGTGCAGTTTATTACTTTGTGGGATATTTCTTAAAGGTCAAAAAGTGGGGAAAAAAAAACTCTGCAGGTTCACTTGGGAGTCACTTGTTATGCGGGGGTTAGGCTAGAAAATGCATTTTGTGTAAACCCACTCCTCTCCCATTTTTCATCACATCCATCTTTTATGGGAATGGTGCAGTTATGTCCTATGTTTATTTTCTAGACAACAGACCTAGTATCCAGCGAAGTTTCTGTTATACTCACATTTTTGTACTGCTCACTTGCAACAGTAAACTAGCCCTCCCATCCTACTTTATGGTATTCACAGCTGCAGATATTCTGTATCTTACTGGGTTCAACCTTATTATCTTCATCTTCATCCTACATCCATCTTGTCACTTGTAAGTCAAGCAGTACAACCCCATTACATGTATTTTTTTTAAACCATCGTTTCTGATTTTGTTCACGTGATTCAGAACCTTTGTTCTGAATAACAGCTCCACCTACTAAAGAACTGCTAAAATATTTATTTTCTAGCTATTTAACTTTGTGCACCCCAGTTTCTCTTAATTTGATGTTCATCTACACAAGGGATTTACAAGAAAACCTATGAGCAAGGGCACATGTAACAAAATACTGTCTTTTTCATTGACTTATGTTTTTATCTCTGTTTATCCCACATCAGACTGCACATCTCTATCAGTGATATACACCCCTGCAAATCAGTAGGAAGGACAATTTTATAACAAATGATACTATATCATTGAAGCTCAGGTACAGTTGTGCATTTGGGGTTCTGGTAAAGGTCAGCTAAGTATTTGTAGACTGGTAGGCTTGTTAATACCTGGACCTGTAAGAGATTACCTGGAATCCCAGGGTGGCAGTCTGACTATGATTAGAAAAAGCCTTTTATTATCCTGAATCATTCATAATCCCTCACTGTGTATTTTCAGGATGTGTAACAATAGACATAGTACCAGTCCGATATCACGTAGTATTACAGACACTCAAATCCTTTTTTATTTATAGTTATTAGTTTACTTTACCCTTGTTCAGTGGCATAAGCAGAGAGAAACCAGCTCTGTAGTTGCAGAGTAATTTTGCTAATTTTCCTGCTATATATGTATCAGTGGGCAACGTTTGCTTATTAATCCCAAGATTACTGAAGGGTATTAAAATGATAACCAAATGTTTATAATTTAGTATTAATAGTGAATGGTTAAGCTTAATCCAAAATGATGTACTGTAATCTTCTTAAATAAATGTATTAGAGCTTAATATTCTTCTTCTCCTTACAGTGCAGTGTAAAAGTAGAACTGTTACCTCCCTTTGGTTTCTAGCAAAGAAGCTGTAATTGGCATTGCTTAAATTAATGATATGATGCTGTAAAATCCAGAAACGTAAAGCTGATCCCGGATAAAATCTGAATCAACTCAAATAAAACTGATGGAACAAGATAAAAGTATCGCTGTTTTTTGGTTTTATGTAGAAAACATTTTGAACTCCTTTGTTTATTTGTTTTTTAACTCTTTAAAAAATCTTTAAACAGTAAAAATAAACCTCTTTCAAAAGGTACATTTTTGATAGCAGTGGGGGATTCCGGAATATGTATGTGTATATGCCATAAGGCCCACTTTTTCTTATTGTGGATACCGTCTTTCTTTCCATTAAGGACCCCTGTGCAAAGAATATTTAACCCTTGATTACTAACAGTTAAATTCACTTAGATTGTAAGCTCTACGGGGCAGGGACCTCCAACCTCTTGTGTCAACTGCAACCTAGCACTTAAAGTGATGTATCCTTGTAATATTATACTTGTATTGTTTTATGCACTTTTCCCATGTCTCTATAGTACTTGTATTGCTGAATTGTACAGTGCTGTGTAAATTTGTGGCGCTTTATAAATAAAAATATACATACATACACACACTTGTTTGCACAATTACAACTACTAATAATTCAGTACACCAAAGATTCTTAATAAAACGGCCACTTTACTGAACACTGTGCTTATCACAGATTGTTTGATGGCAACCTACTCATTCAGTGATCAAGCAGTAGATACACTTACAGCAATTACCAACAGATTAACAGTGATCCTTAGGTAAAATCTTAGCAATTTCACAGTCAGGTCTTAATTCACAACTTTGATCCCTTGTTCCTCCACTGTTTCCTTTCTGGAAACTGAGTTTCTGTGGTTGGAGCATTCTTGATGACTCTGTTGACTTTGCCTAAATAACTTGGTCTCTAATCTGAGTAAAGAGCCTTGCTGGCTTGCATTCCTTGTTATGGCTGAACAGACATGCTAAATCATTAGATCTACCTCTTACCTCTGTGCAAGATCCACTTGCAAGGTGTATTCTGTGGGGAATCTTAACCTCCTAGGCTGCATAGGTCTTCCCGCCAGCAATATAAAACCTCAGATGTCAGGAATCCCTCACACAGGGGTTTCTATGTTGCTTGTCACTACAAATGTCTGCACCTTTGTAATCAGCAGAACATGCTTGAAATGAGCTATTTGGTGGAGCTCTTGGATCCATAATTAACTGATTCACAGTGATGAACATTTTTTAAGTTTTCACAAGGGTTAAACATTTTATTTAATATCATTGATATTTCTAAACAACATTTGTAAATATGAACCCAAATGGGCAAAATTTATTAAAGGCGAAGTGATCGATCGAATGAAATTTCGATAGATCGAATGAAATTTCAAGCAAAATTTGGAAATTTCGCCCAAAATTTCACTCAAAATTTCAAAAACTCGATCAAAAATTCAATCGATCAGTAAAATTTACGAATGTAATAAATTTCGCCCAAAGGGTTTTTATATCCCTAACTCTATCAATAGTATTTAGATTCTTTAAATACAGGGGCAATTGTAGATCTAAAAACATGGGTGAATGTGTTAACGTGTTAAAGGACCAAATAGGATTAAAAATTCCTGTTTGGATTGGTATTCAAATACAGCATTTGTAAAACATGTTATCTTTGACATTGAATTTATGCTTTTATGTCTGTTTTTATCTTTATTGCCAGTAGCCATGATGTATGTGTTGGTTAAACAAACCCAACCTATTCATGAAGTGCCCTAGAAAGCCTAATGCCTTTAATAAAGTTAAACATTACCCTTTCTATACATCATATAAAATTTAGAGCAGCCTACAATGCATTGTTCCAAGGTACCTGGAGCAGGATATTAAGAATTATCTAGGGGTAATAACTGTAAGTGTTCTTCTTCAATGAGGCTGACATAGCAACTATTGCTTTGCTCTACCAAGTGCAGGAACAATGTTAACTATGTCTCTTCACCCCTTTAAACATACATTCTTCATCTACTGTCCAACCCAGCATCAGCAAGAGATAAAAACAAAGTCCAGGCTGACCCAGGCGGAAATATTTGTGGCACCGAGACCTGTAACCTATTAAGTGGAAAATTAAAAAAAAAAAAGTCAACAGTAACAGCATTTTCCTCTCCAAAGTACAACTGCAAATCTTTCTAAACCAACAATTTATTTAGCTCTCCATGATAATAAGAGGGTTAGGTTTTACGACTCTATTTTATCTTTGAAACACCCTGTCTTTCTGTTACATCAATCACAACGTCCCTATAAACCTGATAGACTGAATACCATTTTGCTGAACCCTGATCTATTAGTGGTCATAAATCACTTGTGCAACTAGAGTCTCATTGTTCACATTGCTGTAAAGGCCTGAGTACAAAAGGACAAATAAATGAAAAATGAAGAATATTGATACATTTGAAATTTGAATAATACAATATACTTAAAAATGGGCATATATATATATATATATATATATATATATATATATATATATATATTTATCCAGGCACACATACAATATTTTTATATACTTTTTTTTGCATTTATACAAATTAATTGAGAAAAAAAATAAAAGGACGAGACAAAAACCTTCAGTCTAATTATTATTATTAGTAGAATACATATGCATCTATAAACTCCGTGTAGGGATTATGGCCCATATTATCAGCAAAGCATTGTGTACATGCAGCTTTCTCTTTCCTAGCTGGTTTTGTGTTTGGTCTACTCTGTACCGTTTTAAAGAGAATATTTCACTCACAGCTATTGTCACCCTTCGTGAAGCAGGATTTGAGGTGACATAAAAAAAATCAGGATCATTAACAGGGACAATCATTTATAAAGGTCTAGTAACCCACTGCAACCATTCATTAGTTGGCTTTCAGAATTCTAGCTTCCCTGTATCAGTGAATGCTAACAGCTGATTTTCTGCTATAGGTTTCTAGACTCTGTTGATAAATTCCTCTGTACGTGTGTTAAATTGAATGTTCATTTTACTGCTAATGTCCAGTATCATAAAACAAAGAGTTTCCTAACAGGAAAAGAAAAATGTATATGGAGTGTGTCCGGTGTAACCCCCATCCCCATAAGGTTGAGCCCACCCTAATTAGATTTTCCTATGATATTTATAGGGTTTTTTTCTGGTAAACTTGCCTTCATCTGTGAATAATCTATAAATTGTAATGTCAAGAATTTAAGTGTTGATCATCTTAGGTTGATGCAGCTAGGAGTTCAGAGACGGACATAGATTGGATGTGCAGTATTTGTGAAAGGAGCCTGCCCTGCCCCAAGAGGATCCCTTCTAGAACAGTAGATGTGTTTCCATATAGTTAGTTGGGAAGGGATTCCATTTGGGGAATGGTTGGATGGGAATTAGGTAGCCTGAGGTTCCACTGAGGAGGAGTAGGAGGGGCTCCACCCCAGAATGGCTCAGGTACAGTGTGTCAAGTGAAGTCTGGGGCATAAAAGGACAATGACTCATGTCTCTGTGAAATGGAACATTGATTTTATTTGGTTTTAAAAAATATAATTAATTGTATTTATTTACTCTTTTGTTTTGGTTATGTTAGGTTATGTCTGTGTAAGCATATCCTAAAAAAAATGGCAGTACAACAGACCCTAGCAATCAGAGGAAAAGGTGAAATATTAAAAAAAAAAAAAAAAGATCAGTGGTTAATCCTTTTAGAGTGCTGCTTTTGTATATAAGGTGATTTGTACCTTTAAATAACCCACTGACATCAAGTTAGTTTGCACCATGCTGTGTGCTTGACCTGTCCCAACCAGTAAGGGGGTTATTCACTACAGTCTGAATTGCTGTGTATAGGTGCGAATTCACCAGATAAATATGCTGCTACTGTTGCAGTTGCGTCTTTATAATGAGAATATTGCCACAGTCATGACTTTATTATGGGAAAATTATCGCAATCTTAACATTAAAAAATTTTCGGGACTTTACAGTGGGGAAATTGTCACGGATTTACTATGGGAATCCGCTGTTTGCGAATTCTACAGTCAAATTTGCACCTTAGTGAATAACCCCGTAAGAGTAGTTTGCTACAAGAGAGGCATCTCCTAAGCTACCCTTGATACAATTTACGATCTATCATTTAAGTTAGGGCCCAGGTTACCAAGAGTGCTAAATATGCAAGTAAATCATGTGGACATTTGCATAGAGTTGCACTTTCTTTGCTTTATTTTCTTTCTGTGAATTTACATTTGACTTGTGGTGACAGAAAAACAGGACAATGTCAATATGTTATTATTAAAATCTATCTTCAGTGTATCATCACCATGCAATGGAACTGCCATTCACTTGCTAATACAAGTTTTAATTCCACATCTTGAGGAAGTCACTGCTTTATTTTAGACATTAAATAAACAGAACTGACCAGGCAAATATACCAGGAAAGTGTTTCCATTAAAGAGCCAATTTCTGTGGAAAAATAATGCATTCTCTTTTTATTTTTCTTTCACAAAGGCAAAATGGCCACTTTTTGTTTTAGATCCATCATGGCAGTTACAATTCTTCTACAGCAGCGGTTCTCAACCTTTTGAGAACCGTGACCCCAGGCACTGACATCACGGTGTGACGTTTCACCTGAACGTCATCATGTATGCGCATCACGTGGTGACGTTTGGGCGAAATGTCATCATGTACGCGTGTCACTTGTTGACGTTTTGGGCCGACGTCACCCCACAGCAACCCTTATAAGAAGGGCCCTGTGGCGCTTCCAGACTCGGCAGCAGTTGTCCGCCGGGGTCGCAACCCACAGGTTGAGAACCGCTGCTCTACAGAATGATACAGTGAGGCAATGCTATTATGTTGTGCTAATTCCTTTTAGCTTTCATTTTACAAAATGTAAATTGTCACCTCCCATAACATCATAAAATAATGAATGCAGAATTTTCCTTCAAAATAAATGTCATTTTTAAAACTGGTTTTTCATTAGTACAATGAATAACATTACTTGAAGGACCAGTAAAATGAAGAAAACCGATTTATTTGTATTGACATATGATTGCTAGTTTATAAGGCTGCACTATTAATATATCCTGAGAAGTAAGCTTCATGTGAACTCCCTAACACAACCCCCTTGCCCATTCAGTCTCACTATCATTCTCATAATTTTGCACAAAGTGAAAATATATTTCTATTTAAATATAGATTTCATTATTTAAATTGGATTAATTCTAATTGTAAAAATGGATTATCCTAAATGAAGACTGGGTAAGGTGGATATATAAATGCACTTAGACCACAGATCAAGCATGTTTAGACATCTGAATAAAGTTTTGATGATTTTTATTTCTGTCTGGAAAATGGACAGTGTTTGTCTATGGATTTCTAAGTTGCAAACTGATCTGCTTAGGTCAGTTATATGTTCATTGGCAAAAATCCTTTAGCCCCTTGCCTTGTGTAACATTGTTGTGTTCTGCAGGTGGAGGCACAAAACTAACAAATCCTTTTTGTCGTATTAGGACAGCAAACTTTTTAACTTGACTTCAGTATGTACCTTCTACTACATCAAGTCCCAAGCTAGGTAAGAGACAACATTCTAGAAAACAAACGTTACTTACATATAAGGACAATGGCAACAACAAAGAATGTGTTAATTTCATATATTTTTATGGAAAAATATTTGGCTCATTCTGTGGTTTCTAGTAGAACTGTTTGAAGGACCATGTGATTAAAGTTTCTCCACTCATAATGGAGTGAGTGAAAATAATTTCCTTCCACTAAAACCTACTCAATGCTCCTTAGGAAACCATAAGAAGAGATTGTGTATATTGCCTGTCAGCAATAATTCACTCTTTTCCACTAATGGTCCAATGGTCAAGAATACAGTTCTATTCAGAGTACTGATATAAGGACAAAATCTACTTCACCCTCCTTGTAAAATGTATTAGGCCCTGAGAGGCAAGTCTTATGAGTTGGTTACATTTTTTGGTAACAGTCATAGCCATATTCCCTGAAAACCTACTTAACCATGCAACATTCCAAATAAATCTGAAATGGAATATGTTCTTGACTTAAAAAAACGAATATGTTTCAAAATATTTATATTGGGACAGCCAATCATAATACAGTATACAAATGTATTTTAGACTTATTAATATCAAATAGTAGACTGTTCTGTTAAGGAGGCAGTATAAGCCCCATTATTATAAAGGTTCATAGTAAGTATATAAACATTGCTGTTAGAGTGGCTGTACCTGCAGAGCAAAATGTTGTAAAATGATAATGCATTTTCTGAATACATTGTTAAGGAGGAAATTTATAAAGGTCATTGCGACCAGTTTGTTGTGTTTTTGTTCATTTTGGCAATATTAGCTGCATTTTTTTGCTGTTACATTTTGTCAGCTGCTGTTTTTTTTTTTTTGTTCACTTTACTTTTAAATTTGATCGATCTTATATAGGGATGGAAAAAATGGCAATATTGAAAAAGATGGCTATTGACAAATACTGATTAAAACTGCCACCACACTTTGTAATGTTTTTAATGGAGTCCCATTCCATTTTAGATCGTTATGGATTTTGCAGTCTTTTCCAGTGGGATGACTGTGACTAGGTTGCAAGACCATCTCCATAGGGAATTATTGGCTTTAGCTACCCTAAACCAGGAAAATACTTTTTTTGATAAACCACAAAATGATCTTATTGGGTTTAATAATATGAATATTGGTGTTGATATGTTAGCACCATATGGCATTTAACAGAGGTACTGGTAACTTTGGTAGGAAGCTATAACTTAAACAGTAAGCCCAAACACAGCAATGTTATGTTTATTATAGGGCGCTGTGGCTGGAGTGCGTCTGCCTTATATAGGCAAAGAGACAGGCATGCTCCTGCCTCTCTACGCACCCAGCGCACGCCCCCGTGATGTCACACCAGGCGCGCCCCCTACGCACACACTCAAAGTGCTGGCAGTGGTCGGCGTGCGCGCATAGGAAGAAGAAGACCAGTGCTGGAGCGGCTGCAGGTAAGTTTTCCTTACACCACCCAAACCTGGACCCTCTCCTACCTTTTCCAATGTACAGTAGTTGATGGTGCGATTATCAACCCTGTAACCTTTGTACGTTGTCCTGGGGTGACTTTTAACTCTGCTCTTTACTTCTCTAAACACAACTCTTCCACTGCTAAGACCTGTCTATTTTTCCTTCACCACATTGCCAAGATCCACCCTTTTCTCTTTCGTTCCACTGCAAACACCCTCATGCATGCTCTTGTCCTATCCTGCTTGAACTACTGCAATGTTCTTTCTATCTAGCCTTCCAGCTTCCTACCTCTCCCTGCTCCAGTCTATTCTAAATTCTGCTGGCAGAATTTTCTCTCCCCAGAGGGGACAGCTTTTCTCTCAATCTCTCTTTCTCCCTGTAAGCAAACAAATCATTTACAGTGTTCTTCTTTTGACATTTAAGGCACTTCACTCTGTTGCCAGTCCCTACATTTCCTCACTCGTATGCCTGTACATTCCTTGACATCAACTGTGCTCCTCCCAAAGCAACTAGCTTTGCATGCCATGTATTAATACTGCCCTTTCTCATCTTAAACCTTCTCTCTCTCCCCCATATCTGGAATTCTATAGCCCTTTATTTTCACTAGGATAGTGAAGCAGATAGCAGATTCCCATAGCAAATCCGCGACAATTTCCCCATTGTAAACTCATGACAAGATTGCGACAATATACCCATAATAAAAACGTGACTGCGACAGTAGCAGCCTATTGTGACTGTCTTTAGCTGGCAAATTCGCACCTATGTCTAACAATTCGGACTTTAGAGAATAACCCCCCAGAATCTTTAGTTATTCATGTTTAATATCTGTATTTATTGACCTATTTATTGAACCGTGTTTCAGAACACTGCTACAGCTCTTATTAACCTTCTTTCTGTGTATGTAAGCCTTCCTCCAATTTAGATTGTAAGCTCTATGGGGCAGGGACCTCCAACCTCTTGTGTCCACCACAACCTAGCACATGAAGTGAAGTATCCTCGTGATATTTTACTTGTATTGTTTAATACACTTTTCCCATGTCTGTATTGTATTGCTGAACTATACTGCTCTGCGTAAATTTATGGTGCTTTATAAATAAAATAATACACACATGATATTACAAGTGTTAATATATGATGATTTATGAAGATCCCCCTTACTGTAATCTTTCTTAGGAAGGATTCTACTTCATTGCTATAAGTCCAGAACCTTGACTCTGCAAGTTCTAAATGCTCATATCTTATTGAATTTTGCAGTTTTATACTCAGTCCGCTGCAGGTGCACTAAAAATTCTAATCAGCACAGTTTGTGATAAACTGTGTAATGAATGTGATCAATTAATGCTTGCTTTATTAAAGACATTTTATAAAATGCTTGCAATATTTATTAACACCGTTCATTTAAAGATAGATAATTCAAAGCGAAAATGTATTTTAGGCATATTAATTCAGAGAGAAATGGTCCCTTAGACACTAAGCTGCATCTCTGCGGCTGTTTAAAACTCCATAAGACTTATATTTAAAATGGAATGTAATTCTTACTGGGGTGGGGGGTGCAAATTACAAGAAAGATCCGGGCTATCAGCTTCAATTTAACACTTGGGGTTTATTGATCAAAGTGAGAATTTGACTGTCGAAGTGAATTCTTAAAACTTTGGGTTATGATGCTCTGATTTTCAACTTCTTATTGACTTAACAAAGGATTCCCATAGTAAATTCACAACTGCGTCAGTATTCCCATAATATCAGTAGCCAGTGTAGTGTACGACTGTTGTTAGCTGGGGAATTCGAGTTTGCTGAATACTTGTGTTATGTCCCACATATGTGTTTTATGTTCTGCAATGCTATTGCTATGATATTGTATTTCAAGTTTGTCTTTACTAGATTTGTC